>CM060953.1:30670009-30885009 GCA_030765055.1 Mantis religiosa | reverse complement strand
ATTCTCTATTGTATTTAAACCAGGGCTATTCCCCGGCCATGTTAGTACTTTTAAATTGTTTTCTTTGAGGAACTGGGTTACAGATTTTGCTGCATGGCAGCGAGCACTGTCATGCATGAACACAAAATCACCATTTGGAAACCATTCTTTACTATTTGCAGAAATAGCTCTGTTTATAATACACTTTTATACTGTTTCTGCTCCATAGATCCCACAACTATGTATAATCTTCCAGGTCCATGGACAGACATATAGCTACAGACTATTTGTGATGTTGGGTGCTTTACTCCTTGATCGACACACTGAGGGGAAAATGCTTCTTTACCTGTGCTTCTCACATATTGGCTGCTCTCTTCACATACTTCAAACATGGATTCATCTGAGAAAATTACCTGAAACAATAAAACCCTCTACTAGTATTAAACTGTTACAAAATTGCTCAAAGATGGTATAACAAAACCAGCAATGAGAGAAACAAAGTTTAGGCTGTTTATTTAATTTTCATAAAATTTACATGTACATATTTTAATTTTATGCTATATACAATTTTAATACTATTTACCATTCTCCAAAATTCCACAGGATATTTCTGCATCTCTTTGGCCCATTCTAAACGTTTTTTTGCCATTGCAGGTGTCAGGTTAGACTTTTTACGAGGCCTGCGTGCTGGTAAACCTGCTCCACACAATCTTCTGCGAACTACTGAGGTTGATATTTCTGTACCGCACTGCTTTAGTTGATTACTGATGTCAATGCTGCTTGCTCTTCTATTTTGTTTTGCCACCTGCACAAGTTTTCTTTGCATCCTTGGTGATAGCTTTCTTTTCCTCCCGCATTTTCCATCCCTTTGTGAGGTCAACGTCTCACCGAATGTTAAAGCCTGATTAATGCGACTAACAGATTTTTGTGAAATACACAATTTCTTAGCTATTTCACGTTGTGAATAAAGAGTTTCCTTCAAAAGACTCTCAGTTACAGCTACTTTCCTTGGGGATAAGTCAGCAGTTTTACCCATAACCTCACTTTTGAATCAATGTCAATGCTAAGGATAAGATACACGATGTTACCTGGCTTGAGATCAATTAATAATAAATACTGAGGATATATTAGCCATAAAGCACAATAAAGTTAAATATTAACAATCTTCAGTTACTACATCCACCAAATTAAAGCAATATCACCAAACAGTTGGATAAATAGACATGAAGAAAATGGTTGAACTTAATTCAGAGCTACCACCTTATTACTATAAGTAAAACAAAAATCCCCCAGCTATTATTAAGAGAGAAATTTCATTGAATATGCTTCATATCATAGCAAGGAAGAGAATTACAACAAATTGAAATAGGTTACGACGGCAAATATCTACTATTTTGAATGTTAAACTGCAGCAAAGTAAAAAACACGAATGAGTCCAATAATTTGCCCACGTCTGTATATAACCACCGAGAAAATGTGGAAATATCAGACATAAAGACGGTACATACAACAGATGGGCTTCTAAACCAGAGCAGAGCAGCGTGCGTAGTCAATGCTTGCCTTTTTGTTTCAAACACGATCCCTGGGAGGAAGGAGTAAAAGAGAGAATCAAATGGAGACGATGTGTGGAAGCACAGGTGGATCCATAACGTTTCCAGACAGAACGCTTCGGATGCCGTTCAAGTTCATCACAAGTAAGTTCCCGAGCCTCCCGATCTCATATTTACCAGAAATATGCAATTTAGATCTTTTAATGTAATAAAAGTGCTTTCCGCGCGAAGACGTGCACAAATGCAGCATAAACAAGGAAAAATTGGTTAAACACTCGGCTAAGTTTCCAATTCAGAATTTTCCAAGAGTCGGCAACAATGGTCAACAGTCTATTTGCATTGTCTCTCGACTCAGCCCCGAGATTTTCATTTCCAACATACTTTACCTAAATAATAGCAGATGAGCAGATGAGAGAGGAATCCCAACACATATAAATCAACCAATCAAACATCAACAACGACAAAAACAATAGATAAGTTATGCAAGTTCCCTAAGGTTGCAAACGCTGCAACCTTCTAGGTGTAGGCAGTGAGCCACCTTTCATTCTCATTCAAATTTGTGTCATTTTGTATAACTGGGAAGCCAGAGGTAAGGTCTGAACACAAACTAAGCAGGTAGGAATTGCATATTTTTGATTCTCGATAAATTTCACATTTTATGTAGCATTGATGCTTACCAAAATATCCATTAGCATTCATTTTAACTTTGCAGTAGTTTTAACTCTTGTTAACTAACTTCCACAGATAGTCCTGTTTTTTATTTTTAAATGAGTTTATGATATTAAAATCGATATCTGTAAATTTCTGTGGTTTCATTGTGCAGTCGTATATATTTTTATAGACTTTTGCGTATTATGTTTTATAAACAGGAAGTAGCATAATGCATAAACATCTTCTCACGAAAAATACAAATTTTAGTTAAGTATAGCATTATCTAAAAGTACCTTTCAAATTACAATATATTGAATTTTATGTGTTGCTAAATATTACCCCACGAAATATGACTTAAAGGCTACTTTCATAAGGGTTATGAATAATGGCTTCTGGTATCAGCATTTCAAAGGTGTTTCTGCAGTGACATGACTACATGAGAAGGTAACGCTTACCTTTGCCCAAGGTTGATTTTTGTGGTTTCTACCTTCTAGGAAGAACTGATAAAATGAAGCTACAGAGTCACAGATTACAGAGACGTGCAGAAGTCCCCTAACGGTTCAAAGACGTTAAAAACGTTATCGCACTTGATGCTTAGGCTTCCCTTTGATGAGGAAAATCTTGTATACGGCTCAAAGGCCGCTATCATTTGGCTGGGAAAAACTTTCCGATAACATAGTATCATCTCCACTATCCTTGAAACACCAGCTGATGCTCAAAACCTTCCTCGAATTTGAATGTTGGGAGAATGAGGAGATATAAGGTTCATGGTAGAAGACGAACCAAAGTTAACTTACTAAGAAACAAAACAATTAGCTTTAGGTATTTAAAGAAATATGTTACGTTCAGATGTGAAAGCTGCAAATACCCACAAAGAAAAAATACCACCCATGCAAACTTTAAATAAATATCTGATAAGTCACCACTAGAGCAACTGGTAGAAAATTCTTCAAAGTCTGATATGTCTGTGACCTCTCAACGGTGATGCACCGGTCTCATCAACACGTTACTGCGAAGCAGTTTCATTCCATATGAGTTCAATATGTTAATGTTTATTTATGCTGACCAAATAAGATTTGAATATGACATGGCTTCAACCAAGGTTCATTGACTGTCCATTCCCTCCTGTACTTTTATTTTTAAACTAAAAATTAACCTAATTTGATACTCTTAAAAACACTGATGTAAAGTCCTTTGTCTCTCCAGCGTCGAATATATCTTCAATAACTTCCTAATTGCTTGCTATATAAGAGACACTGATCTTGAAGTACCCCATTTCTGACACCGTTTACTCTCCAAGCATCGGGCCATAACTATGTAAACGCCCTCTCGTTTCCCTTCAGTTATCTATATGTGTCCCAATTTCCCATTATTTCCTCATTCTGAGCATAGAAAATCATAAAGCTCCTATCCATTATTGCACTAAGGGGTTTACATAAATTAGCCCATACAGCTAAATTCTATATCATTGTTGGTCGTATATGTTTGTAATATTGTATCTCTGTTTACGAATATTAAATAATTATATAAGGTTTTTGTGCAGTACATAATTTTTTAAAGCGTAGAGAGACTTGAGAATATGAATTCAGTTAATTTTTCTACTCTTCATTCTGCTTGCTGATATTCAGTCTACGTTAGTGTAGAAAATGTCACTTTTTAAATATTTTGGAAAAAATTGGACACTATTGGAATTTTTAATAGGATACAAATCTTATGTATGTTTCCCAACAGTTTCTGACAGACATAAATGTAAATTCGTTAATCCTAACTAGGTTCTCACTCAATTCTTAACTGGACATGGCAAATTTTCAGCTTACTTATTTCGATTCAAAATCAAATCCACAGGTGATTGTATTTCTGGAAATCATCTACAAGATGTCCCTCACATTTTATTTGAATGCCCGTTTTTCTGTTTTGAAAGATACGAACTTGAATTATTGCTTCAATCCTTAGGTTACACTTTCTCAAAACCACTTACACATATTCTGATGAATTACAAAACTTATCAATATTTCATGACTTTCTTAAACAAAATATTTCTTAAGCTAAATGATTCAATGTTTACTGTTTGTCAGCTTGATATTGAATTTGTTATGTTTTTGTAAATTGTATTATATTCATAAATTTGTAAAACTATATTCCTAATATACCTTTGGGTAAAATAAGAATTAAAAAAATTGGATAGTAAATAATAATAAATAAATCTTATGTATACTAAAGCATGGACATCAAAATTCTCTGTGTTTACCCACTTAACTAACATTTTAAAATTTTAATTCTGTGTATTAGAACACAATTTAATGTATAATTCACAAGTACTTACAGCAAATTTAGGAGTGCATCAGTGTTTTACAGTTCTCATAAACGTGAAAGAAACAATGGGGCAATTCTAAACCCAGTTCTCATTTGTTTTTTCAATGATTAACATTTCATTTCGTGTATCACGAGAGTTCATTGGTGATAAGTTCAAGATACCACGTTTTTAATTCACAGGGAAGAAAAAAAATTAATTTCTCACACTCATATACCGATTTTCAGTACCCTGTGGAGTAGGATCGGCATTAAACGCTAAATAAACAATCTTATTTGTGCAGTCTCTACTCTTTTCTATACAGACTGCTTTTAGAAATACTCATTTTTTAATTTTTGAGGTAAAATAACCTTCAAATGAGCCCAGGATCAACAGAGCTTGGAGTTACCTGATAGTCCTCCTTCAGAATAAAGAAAACTTCCAGAAGAACCTGATCTAGTTAAGTCGCACTCACCCAAATTCGAACTCGACGCCTCTTGAAGGTTAACGCCTCTTTTCGTCTTTGGAATTACTTTGTTCACAGTCAGGCACGCACACGCTTAAACACACACAAGACTTTTATCCAAATAATAATTTATTTTAGTTACAGAAGCATAACTGCCGGTGAAATCTCAAAATCGGGTTTTTGGAAGTAGTTCGCCTACTTAACCTAAAAGCGTAATAGAGAAAGTAAAAGGAGCAGCTTTTTTTGAAGAATAATAACGCGTAATAATATTTGTTTATAATTATATTCATGCAAGGATTGAAATGTGAAGGACGTAACAGCTGTTAGTTTATATTAAAAGCAAATAGTTGTTAATAACATTTGACTGAATATGCATACAGAGAAGCTAAACCAATAATTCTATGATGTAATTCGAGTGATACTCGCGTATTGTTTAACTGAGTCGTAATTAAATGAACACATAATATTGCTAGAGTAATACCATTAGCAGTCATAATAGTGATGATAATAAGTTCACAATAATATATAGAATAGATATAAAACTTAACAAGCCACATTATAAAGTCTTTTATGGAATATAATGGGTTTACCATCAGTGTATGGCGTATAGTCCTTTTAAAATATAAAGTAGGGAGCTCTCTTGGTCTTTGTGGGGAAAAATTGTATTAATTGAAAAGACTATAAAACTATTCTGAATTTTGGTGTCTAAATTTAGTTATACAAGGCATCTTTTTTAAGTCAGTACCGTTTTGGAATTAAAAAAAGACCTGCATATATATTGCAATAATTTTATTTTTACATGAAAGCCTGTACCTTAATCTACATTTATAAATAATTTACGTGAATATTGAGGCACTTGTCATAACGTGGCACCAGTTTTTGAATACCCTCCTCATAAAATTCTGCCGCCTGACGTGTTAACCACTGTATCACAACTGTTTTGACTTCGTTATCGTCTTGAAGACGCTGAGCGCCCAGATGTTTCTTCAAGTGCAGGAACAAATGGTAGTCACTGGGTGCCAGATCAGGCCTGTATGGAGGATGATCTAGAGTTTCACATTGAAAAGATTTGATGAGATCTTTGGTACGGTTAGCCACATGTGGACGGGCATTGTCATGCAGCAAAACGATACCCTTACTCAACTTGCACGTCTTTTAATCTGGATTGCACGGCGCAGACTCTTCAATGTCTCACAATAAGACACTACATTGATTGTCTAATTACGAGGCAGAAACTCCACTAGCAATACATCTTTTCTGTCCCAAAAACTGTGCACATGATTTTCCGGGCAGAAATTGTTTGCTTAAACTTCACTTTTGTGGGTGATGATGAATGTCGCCATTCCATGGATTGCTGTTTCGATTCCGGTGTGACATACGCCACCCACGTTTCGTCACCAGTAACAATTTGGTCTACAAAATCTTCACCTTCATTGTGGTACCGCTCAAGGAAAGTCAATGCACTGCCTAAACGTTGGGTTTTGTGCAAATCCGTCAACATTTTCGGAACCCAACGTTAACACAATTTCCGGTACTTCAAGTTCTCGGACACAATGCGATACAAAACACTACGAGGATATTGAGGAAAATAATCGCACAATGATGAAATTGTAAAGCGTCTGTTTTCTCTCAACTTTTCGTTCACTTTCTGAACCAAATCTTCAGTAACGACCGAAGGACGTTCACTCCGATCTTCATCATGCACATTTGTGTAGCCATCTTTAAATGCTTTCACCCATTTCCTTACCATTCTATCGCTCATAATGTTTTGCCCGTAAACTTCACAGATCTCACGATGAATATCGATCGGTTTTACGCCTTTAGCACTAAGAAATCGTATAACAGCCCGTACTTCACAATCGGCGGGACTCACGATTGTCGGAGATATCTTAAACACTCAGTAACCAACGGATACAATGAAGAATCAGACTGTAATGGCATCAGTGCGTAGACAAGAGATGTAGGTAACCAGCGCGCATGCGCGGAACGCCGACCGTAGTGCTGCGGCGGCGGAATCGCAAAGCGGTACTGACTTAAAAATCATGCCTCGTATATTCATTCAAACAGTTCCGTATTGATTAATTATGTATATTAGAGCAAAGTATAAAGCTATAAGATTTTCTTTAACATATAAACGACAATTCAGCACATGCAATGATGGCAACGTTAAAATACATAAATGAATAAAAAGTGCTCTTTTGAATGAACTCCACAAATTAATCTAAGGGCCACTACTACACTGTAGTAGTCACAGCTTCTTCTTAAAATGCCACATCGTGGTTTTACGGTTTTATACAGCCATTCTTACCTAGAAAATAAAAACCTCGAAGTAATTTGGGACTGATTGGAATAACTGCTTTATAAATGATGGTAATATGACAAAATGGTTGGTTGTAATACTAAAAATAAGTGGCGTTAAATTTCAAATGGATCGAATGTTTCCCTGTCGCTAATTACTTGCCTAAAAGGTCCCCCAGGGGCCTAGTGCGGCAGGTATGGGATTGACGATCCCGGAGTCCCGAGCTAAATCTCTCTATTGGGTGCGTCTGAGCACTAATGCCAAACGCCCAAACAAGGTTCTCATCCGTGTTTGACCATAATTTAAATAAAGTAAAGTTCATTAAATTAAATTAAAGTGAAAGCAAAGCCAGAGCGGACCAGAGTTGAGCCTGAGCGGAGCCAGTGCGGAGCCAAGCCAAAGCCAGACCAAATCCAGAGCAAAGCCAAAGCGGGGTGGAGCCGCAGCCAAGCCAGTCAGCTTAGAGTCAGGTTAGGGAGAAGCCGGAGCTCAGCCAGAGCGGAGCCAGAGCTAAATTACAGAATTAAGTTACAGTGAGACTAGAGGCGATGCCAGAGTGGGACAGGAGCGGAGCCGGAACCTAGCCAGAACCAAGCAGGAGCCAAGCCAAATCCAGAGCAAAGCCAAGGCGGAGTGGAGCCGCAGCCAAGCCAGAGTCAGTTTAGAGTCAGGTTAGGGAGAAGCCGGAGCTCAGCCAGAGCGGAGCCAGAGTTAAATTACAGAATTAAGTTACAGCGAGACTAGAGGCGATGCCAGAGTGGGACAGGAGCGGGGCCGGAACCTAGCCAGAACCAAGCAGGAGCAAAGCCAAATCCAAGTCACAGCAAAGCAAAAGCGGAGCTAGAGCAAAGCCAACGCAAAGCTAAAGTGGAGCCAGACCAAAGCCAGGGCAAAGCCAAGCAAGCGAGAACAAAGCCAGAGCAAAGCCAAAGCTTGGCGGAGCGGAACCATAGCGGGGCCGGAGCAAGCAAGAGCCAAGTCAGAGCAAAGCCAAAGCCAAGTCACAGCAAAGCCAAAGCGGAGCTACAGCAGAGTCAAAGCAAAGCTAAAGTGGAGTCAGACCAAAGCCAGGGCAAAGCCAAGCAAGTGAAAACAAAGCTAGGCGGAGCGGAATAATAGCGGGGCCGGAGCAAGCAAGAGCCAAGCCAGAGCCAAGCCAGACAAGGCTAGAGTGAAGTTAGAGTGATGCTGGAGCAAAGCCAGAGCGAAACCAGAGCAAAGCAAGAGAAAAGCCAAACCAAAGCCTAAACAAAGTTAAATTAAGGTTAATGTAATGTCAAAGGTAAGTTATATAAAATAAAATACAGTTTTTAAAAGTGCGCTGATGACCATGGTGTTGCGCGCTGTTATATAATTATCAGAAGGTACGGCCAGCTAGCAGCAGGGTGGGGCCAGAGAGGGAAGCATTGAGGCCACGCCTACCCATTTGTCTCGTGTTACTAAATGAAGGAATGATTAGGAGAGTGGTGCGAGCCCTGTACCGTCTCGAAACCTCGGTATAATTGTGCACGCCGCGAACCTTCCAGAAACGGTGATCTTCGCCTGTAGTTGGCGAGTCAGCTCAGTTCTTGGCAAGCAGCCGTGAGGGGCGCCGCGTGAGTGGACAGACTGGAAGATGGTATACGTAACTGTGAGCGTGCAATGGACCTGTGACAGACGAAATGGTGAATTGTAATTGTGTACGCTAAGTAGTTCTAAGTAATCGGCAAGTGTTTCAACTGTAATTCGCTGGAAATAAAGAACATTTTGAGTCCGTAAAATTGGACTTTTAATTTCACGATCCCACAAAGTTACAATATAAATCATCATTGCCTAAAAAGGCAAAACAACTTCTCCACGTTCTCAATGGGGTAGTTAAAGCTGTAAATGCTTTCATGGATTACAAACGTAGATTACTTAAAAATATATGACAAAGAAATACTTGCTCTTCAAAATTGTTGTTATTTCTACTTAAGTGAGATTATCTTGTTACTTGAAATTCTGAATGTACTAGTTAGAGAAGTCATTATATTTTATCCATTAACAGTCAAATTGCTGCATTGATTATACATAAATGCCTCTTTTATTTGGACATTTGACTAACAATTTTACCCGTCTTATACAAGTCCTTCAGAGACCATGACGTGGAAAATCAATTCCTTTGTTTGAAGAAGAAATAATGCTTTCGTAACTAAACGGATTGTTTGCTAACTAATATTTAAAATGGAATGACGTGAGCTATTTATAATTCCGTTTTCAGTGTTCACAACGACTGTCCTGACGTGCGACATCTGTGAAACTAGGTAAATGTTAAAATCACTTCTTACCAGATTATCACTTACATTTCTCATAGGTTTGTTTACATGAGGAATAAGCCCTTTTCTGCTAATTTGAATTCGTTCCATTACGAACAATTGGTTGTCTGCTGAGGAATGCTCACAATACAATTTAGTAATGAAGCGTTGGACAAGATCCTGATTTAGGAAGGTAAATAAAATCAGTATTGTGTCTTTGTAGGCTCGTAGAATTAAAAGTCCAGTTGCAGAAATTCCGAAATGCTCTTTATTTCCGTACAAACACCTTTGGTCAAACGTTGCAGTAGCAGAATTACACACTACGAGGCATGTTTTTTAATTCAACACCGTTTTGCGATTCCGCCGCCGCAGCGCTACGGTCGGCGTTCTGCGCATGCGCGCTGGTTACCTACATCTCTTGTCTACGCACTGACGCCATTACAGTGTGATTATTCATTGTATACGTTGGTTACTGAGTGTTTAAGATGCCTCCGGCAATCGTGAGTCCCGCCGATTGTGAAGTACGGGCTGTTATATGATTTCTTAGTGCTAAAGGCGTAAAACCGATCGATATTCATCGTGAGATCTGTGAAGTTTACAGACAAAACATTATGAGTGATGGAATGGTAAGGAAATGGGTGAGAGCATTTAAAGATGGCCGCACAAATGTGCATGATGAAGAACGTAGTGGACGTCCTTCGATCGTTACTGAAGATTTGGTGCAGAAAGTGGACGAAAAGGTGAGAGAAAACAGAAGCTTTACAATTTCATCATTGTGCGACTATTTTCCAAAAATGTTGACGGATTTGCACAAAAGCCAATGTTTAGGCACTGCATTGACTTTCCTTAAGCGGTACCACAATGAAGGTGAGGATTTCTTAGACCAAACTGTTACTGGTGACGAAGCATGGGTGGCCTACGTCAGACTAGAATCGAAACAACAATCCATGGAATGTCGACATTCATCATCTCCCACAAAAGTGAAGTTTAAGCAAACAATTTCTGCCCGGAAAATCATGTGCAGAGTTTTTTGGGACATAAAAGGAGTATTGCTAGTAGAGTTTCTGCCTCGTAATGAGACAATCAATGCAGCGTCTTAATGTGAGACATTGAACAATCTGCGCCGTGTAATCTAGAACAAAAGACGTGGCAAGTTGAGTAAGGGTATCGTTTTGGTGCATGACAATGTCCGTTCACATGTGGCTAATCGGACCAAAGATCTCATCAAATGTTTTCAATGGGAAACTCTAGATCATCCTCCATACAGCCGTGATCTGGCGCCCAGCGACTACCATTTGTTCCTGCACTTGTAGAAACATCTGGGCGGTCAGCGTCTTCAAGACGATAACGAAGTCAAAACAGTTGTGATACAGTGGTTAACACCTCAGGCTGCAGAATTTTATGAGGAGGGTATTCAAAAACTGGTGCCACGTTATGACAAGTGCCTCAATAGTCACGGAAATTATGTAGAAAAGTAGATTAAGGTACAGGCTTTCATGTAAAAATAAAATTATTGCGACATCTATGCACGTCTTTTTTAATTCCAAAACGGTACTGACTTAAAAAATATATCTCGTATATACAAATACAGTCCTTAAGGCCGTTGGCCGCGCCGTGGCTCAGTGGATAGACCGCTTGGCTCTCACCAAGACGGCCCGGATTCGATCTCAGGCGACCACAAAGTGAGTTATGTGGTGGAAAACACGGGGCTGGGGCGGGTTTTCACCGGGATCTCCGGTTTCCCCCGCCATCTTATGCCACTGGTGCTCCATCTTCACCTCATGTTACATCAGTGTCATTGCCTGCGGTGCCGTATCTAGTAAAAGCGGGCGTTAAACACTACACATTTCCTTTTAAAGGTCGTTGACCACAAATAAGAGAGTGGAGTTTCAAAACACAGCTGCACGAGCACGATTATCAAGTTCCGACTGTCCGATAAACTAGCTACGGCTTCTTTTTTATATCTCCACTCACTGTTGCAAAAATTAGTGGAATTTTCTGTAACAATCAAGAAGGCAAACTTTCCAATCATCTGTCCTTACCAGTTTCAACAAGCCTTTTTTTTATCACCGCGTTGCACTATCTGTCCCTGCCGCGCGAGTTGCAACAATGTGATCGGCGACAGTATTGTCACGGCAACAGGCATGAAAGTTTCGGTACAAATAGATAACAGACGAATACTGTTTCACGGTAATAAAGAGTTTGCATAAGTAGTTAAAGATAGCGCGAGGTAAAGGTCTGCTTAAACAAATAAACTGATATAAATGGAAATTTCTGGTGACGTCTTGGTTGATAGATTATTCGGTTTCTTTATTGTTCCGGATATATCTAGAATTTATCAATGAGGTATTTAAGAAGGCGACAACTGGCCAAGAGGCAGTCGCGAGAGTCGTAAGCAGTAAACAGCTGTAGAGTGTTGTTGTAACGAGAGCTGATGTCATCAGAACGCTGTTTGTTATTGTTATCGACATAGGTGGCTATGTGGCCTGCCTCAGTAGCGTAATGGTAGCGTGTCTGCCTTACGTTCAAGAGGTCCCGAGTTCGAATCTCAGTCAGGGTGAGTTACCTGAATAAGGCTTTTCCCGTGGTTTTCCCTTATCCTTCGAGACGAATGTCTGGTAGCTGTAAGCTCCATGGACCTCGGGCTCATTTGAGCATCATTTCACCCATTCCTTTCGTAAATTAAAAAAAAGACTGTATGTGTCGTAATGTTGTTACGTGACAATTGAACACTATTTCTACAGAAATAAAGAACATTTGGAATATATGCAACTGGGACTTTTAATTCTACGAACCCACAAAGTCCCAGTATATTCACTTCCGTACTTCCTAACTCTGAAATTGACTTTATTCAGTGATTAGAAATAATGAATTAGTTTGTATCCTAGAAAATTTGAACGACGCTACAAGGTTAATTAAAAAAAACATGATGGTTTTCAAACACTTGCGGCAATTACAAGAAAAATGAAACAGTCTTCATAATTTCGACATGTTTTGCACTTATAGTGTTTTAATTTCTTATAATTAGATGTAAACAATAGAAGTAGAATCTTTAAGAACCCTTATCACACTACACGCTACCCTAACACCCTACGACATGGGACCACCCTCCCAAAGGGCGCCATGTTATGGATTTTTATGTCTG
The DNA here is from genome assembly GCA_030765055.1 of Mantis religiosa. NCBI lineage: Eukaryota > Metazoa > Arthropoda > Insecta > Mantodea > Mantidae > Mantis > Mantis religiosa. The sequence goes on along the minus strand of CM060953.1, from coordinate 30,872,356 downwards.
GTAAGTTTCTGGGAGATCTGGACCAGAGGAAGAAACCAGAGGCTTAGCATGCCACCCCAGACCATGGTGAATTACCCTACTATTTTCAGAAATGCTCTTTTAGGCTGTACATCAAATTAGTACTTAAAGACAAATGCTTTCGTTAATAAAATACTAATTTTTGAAAATATACATTTATAAATAAATTATAGATTACGTGTGACAAAACTAATCTAAGTAAAATTAATAATAATGCAGATATACATATTCTTCTGATGGATGCAGCTTAAAATTCTATAGATTAGATTAGATTGAATTGATTTGCGTTCAGTAGGTTCACTTGTAGCCAGAAAAGGCTGTGAATATTGAACAGCTCCAAAGATATAAAGTTTAATAGCATATATATGTACAAAAGTTAACATAAGACACATATTATAGTATACAGGCAATATGAACAACAATATGGAAAACAAAATATGATACAAAATGAAACACTTTTTAAACCAGCTGTCACTTGGCTTATGCCAGTACGTCTCAACCTTTTTGCAATGGATACAATTCTTGTTATTTATTAAATACATATACATTAAAAATAAACTTTCAACTTGCATAAAATATTTATAAGTAGTGATTTGTCATTGGAATAGTTAAATACTACTTATAGAGCTACAGAAGCATTATCAGGATAATTTGTCATTCAGATAATCTTGTACAGAATAAAAAGATTTTGAGCAAAGGTCCTCTCTAACTGCTTTTTAAAAGCACTGAAATTATCAACTTTTTCTTTAAGAAGATTAGGAAGTGCGCCAAATATTTTGATAGTTTAATAATACACACCTTTCTGGAAGCAAGAAAGTTTAGCACTGGGATAATGGATATTATACTTTTGTCTAGTGTTTATTTTGTGAAATACATTATTTGTTGCAAATCAGGCACGATTGCATACAAAGAATTTTAGGATCGAGAATATATACATGCAAGGAGGCGTTAATATCTTCAATCTTGTATAAAGATCTTTACAGGAGCATCTGGTGTGGGTGTTAGTAATGATTCTTATAACCCTCTTTTGCATAAGAAATATTTTTTTACTTTCTACTGAGTTGCCCCAAAATAATATTCCATATTCCATAATAGAATTAAAGAATGCATAATATACTAATTTAAGTGTGTCAATAGAACTCACATTAACCAGCTCTCGGATAGCATAACAGGCAGAAATGAGTTTAGGTAGGATATAATTTATGTGAGCTTTCCAATCTAAACATCTGTCCACTTGAAAGCCCAGAAATTTTATGCTGTAATTTTCTTCTAATAACATATAATTAATCCCGATTTCTACTTCAGTATGTGATGTATGGCAGGTTATAAATTTGACCACTTTTGTTTTGTCTAAATTCACAGATAATTTGTTTGCTTTAAACCAGCATGACATACAGTTCAAAGCATAATTCACTTTAATTAAACACTCGTTTAAATTTGGACTGGTCACCAGGACACTAGTGTCATCAGTGAAAAGAATTGTACTAGCAATGTCCTTTATATAAAGTGAGAGGTCATTTATATAGATAAGAAATAATAAAGGCCCTAACACGGAACCTTGGGATACTCCATGAGTTACTACTTTCCAGTTCGAAGTTTGTTTTTCATAACCAATATCACTGACAGCTACTTCAACACTCTGTTTTCTTTCATTTAGATATGATACAAACCATCTTAAATGTTCATTTTTTAGCCCATAGAATTCCAATTTTGCTATAAGAATGTCATGATTAACACAATCAAAAGCCTTTGCTAGATCACAAAAAATTCCACCTACGTGTCTTTTATCATTTAAGGCAGTCACCATTTCATGTGTAAGCTTGTAAGTTGCATTATTAGTCGATATTCCCTTTCTGAATCCAAACTGATCACTGAGAGGTATGTTGTTATATTTAAGGTGTTTATACAGTCTTGTGAATATTACTTTTTCAAGAACTTTTGAAACATTGAAGTGCGGTATTATGAATCTTCAGCTATCTTTTCAAACAGCTTAAAGGCAACAATGGCTGATCTTGTTGGCTTTTCTTCTGCCAAAGATTCTTTGTGTATGAGTGTTCTTAATGGAACCATTATCTCGGAACGCATCACTATGCTGACGCTGTTCAGGATCGAGTGGCCTATGGCATTCTGACAGCACTCTTTGTCCGACATACCCATTCTTTTCTGAGGGTCTTAAGACACCAAGAGAGCACATCAGCTATCAGTGACAATGTGAAATAATATCCTAAGCTTTCATATGACAAAAACAACTTTGTATAAACATAACAAGATGCATATATTGGAACAGTTGAATTTTACTTAATCAGCTCTTACATAATTTTACCAATGCATTTGTTTTCCAAAGTTTCTGCCATTATTGTAGATATTACGAGGTACGTTCAAGTTCTAACAAATATTTTTTTCAGGACTGTGACAAGAACTTCTGCTTCTTTTTTAAATACACGTGGACTCTTTGTGAATTCGTGACCGAGTGACACCTATTGAAATTGAGCGAGGTATGTGGTGATGGTACAACGGATATGTCTAATGTGTGTTCCTGGGTGCGACAGTTCAATGAAGGCAGAACATCGTGTGACAACAAACCAAGACAGTCACGGCTTCGCACCAGCCGGTGTGACATGAGCCAGCGAGTGCAGAACGTTGTTTTGGAGGATTGCATATTGAGCATTTTCAGATCTTTGTGTGCACAGATCCTATGGATGTGTCAATTTTGGAGGCGATGTCTGCAACCTTTTGGTTTGTTGTTTGTTTGCTTTATACACATTCTATATTTGTACAATAGAAAAATAAGAAAGAAGTCTGGGATTCGAAGCTTTATAGGTCTAACTACATATTGGTCTATAACCGCTCGGCTATCTGTAAGAGTTTACTAACTGATGCACATTTAAATTTTTCGCACACATTGCAGTGATTAATAAAAAGGAATGATTGCCTATGTGGAGATGCACAAGGAATAATGATGATGATGATGATGACATCATCAAACAATTTGTTTGTGACATTTGATGTCACAAATGTAATTGAGTAATTGACCTGATTGTGTCGAAGTTTGTTTTTACGGAAATATAGTGCTACTTTTGCTGCTTGTAACCTGGACTTTTAATTTCACGAACACACAGATTCAAAATGCATGTTATTTAGGACAGATGCAAAACGAAATTCACCTACTTGCCTTAAAAGTTATACCAATGTTGGGTATTGCAGCGTTGCCAACCAAATTACTTTGAATGTCGCAACAGGTATTTCCGCTGCTTTCACTACAATATACAGGGTGAGTCACCTAAAACTTGCACCGTAAATATTTCTGAAATGGTATGTGCTATTGATATGCGGTTTTCACGGAATTGAACTATAGGCAGGGGCTCGCATTTTCAAATAATACACAGATTTTTATAATTTTTAGAAAGTGTATTTATGTACAAAAGTTACATATTTTTAAATGGAACAATGCGTATTGACATTAAGAAAATAAAAGTAGAATAAATTAGAATGTCAATGGTGTTTTTTGCACGATTCTAATGTAAGTAGTTTACGAGAAATCGTCATTTGAAAATTGAACGCACCGGCAGTTGTTTGTTCCATTCAATTGCTTAGTTGCTAGGCTAGGATGTTGTTATGTTTGTTTACAATGTGTTTTGTCTACACTGGCAGTTATTTTGTGATAGTTGAAGCAGTAGGACGTGCTTGGAAGATGGTATTTACCAATGCAGAAAAAGCAGATATGCTCATAGTTTATGGTGAATGTAGAAATAATGCAGTTCTTTCTTGTACAGTGTACTTGGAAACATATCCGAATAGACGTCAACCATCTCGTCAATTATTTGCGAACCTCTTCAACCAATTACGTGAAAGTGGTAGTATAACGTCTAGAAAACGCACCAGAAACAAACGAGCAACTGGAGAGCAAGGAGAAATTAATGTTCTAGCTGCTGTTGCAGTAGATCCCCACATTAGTTCTCGTGCAATCGCACGAGGAAGCGGCATCAGTCAAAGAAGTGTAATCCGCATCCTCCATCGTCATAAGTTCCATCCGTATCACATCTCTCTCCATCAAGTGCTGCATGGCAATGATTTTGAGAATCGTGTGAACTTTTGTACATGGGCATTGAGACATGATACTCCAAATTTGTCATGTATCTTGTTCACTGATGAAGCAACATTTACTAATCATGGCCAAGTAAATCTAAAAAATATGCACTATTGGTCTGTTGACAATCCTCGTTGGCTGCGTCAGGTAGAACGTCAGCATCCATGGAGTTTGAACGTGTGGTGTGGAATAGTGAACCATCACATCATTGGCCCTTTTTTCATAGAAGGAACACTGAATTCACAGAAGTATCTCAACCTCCTAACAGACGATCTTCCACAGATGTTAGAAGACGTTCCCCTTCAGACTAGGAGGAATCTGTGGAATCAACATGATGGCTGTCCGGCCCATAGTGCACGAATTACTACAGCTTATCTTCAAGGATTGTTTCAAAATCGTTGGATTGGATGAAGGGGACCTGTACCTTGGCCGGCCCGTTCACCAGATTTGACTCCTTTAGATTTTTTTCTGTGGGGGAAGCTGAAAGACACTGTCTACAAGAACATACCAACTACACCAGAAGATATGAAACGGCGCATTACTGCTGCCTGCGCTGAAATTTCCACTGAAATGCTAGAACGTGTACAGCAATCTTTACATACTAGACTGGAAGCTTGTATTGAAGCTGGTGGTGCTCATTTTGAACACAGGCTTTGAGGGTACAGTTTTGTTTACTTGTCAGAATCCTCATTTTTCTTCATTCACTTGTTTTTCTTTAGTTTGTCCTAGCCATTGTCCCGTTTTGTAGAAATGACGATTTCTCGTAAACTACTTACATTGGAATCGTGCAAAAAACACCATTGACATTCTAATTTATTCTACTTTTATTTTCTTAATGTCAATACGCATTGTTCCATTTAAAAAAATGTAACTTTTGTACATAAATACTCTTTCTAAAAATTATAAAAATCTGTATTATTTGAAAATGCGAGCCCCTGCGTATAGTTCAATTCCGTGAAAACCGCATATCAATAGCACATACCATTTCAGAAATATTTACGGTGCAAGTTTTAGGTGACTCACCCTGTATATATAATGGCAAGATGACCAACGCGATGGATTAATGGGGATTATTATGATCCTGTTGTTGTTTAATTAGGGTGCAAATAAGTGACGGGGAATCTCACCATGAGAAAATTCTATTGTCACTGTGGTACTTCAGCTGTACCTATAGATTTACCTATTCACAGAATTTCAGCTAGATAGCTAATAATTCAAATAAATATAACAAAGGCTTAAGGATTTTTATTTGTAACTTATTTGCCCGGTGCCGGTACACTGGACAAGGCTTGCAGGCTCTAAATTTACATGGGCTTATAATTCTGGGTATGGTTTTTTATTGTCTGTGGGGTTCTTCTAAAACCTATACGGCGACCTGTTCTGAGGCCGCCGAGAACAAGTTTTATCTCGTTATTTGTCTCTGTCTTTCCTTTTTTGTTTTTATATTTACACACACACACACACACACACACACACACACACACACACACACACACACACACACACACACACACACACACACACACACACACACACACCTACCTCTGGGCATACTACGTACGTCCTAATATCACCTGCACTACACTGTACAGACTTGGCTATGTATAATATTTACAATGGTCGCAGTTAGGCTGTGCGGCAGTTGACTCCTGGGCTGCCGATGATGGCGGCCTCTGCCGGGGAGCATGGCCTGAGCCAGGAAGGGTTGGGCGCGCATAATTTTGCAGTCGTGTTTTTTTTTTCCTTCAATATGCTTTGATTCTAGCGTGTTTTCGGTGCTTGGGTTCGCCTTTCCCAATATTGTGTATGGTGAGGTTTTGATGGTGTCGGATACGCGCCCAGATGGAAGAGGCACGTTTGTTGATGGCCTCGTTGATGTAAGGGACGTGGGTTTCTTGGTGAATGATGGCAGTGTTTGTTCGGATAGGAGCAGACAGGATTTTGCGTAAGGATGGGTTTTGTTGGGTTTTGAGATACTTCAGTGCGGTTTTGGAGGCGTTGGCCCAGACTACGCAGGCGTACAGAACCACGGATAAAATAAAGGATCTATATAGGATGTTCTTCGAGCGCAGCTTTAGCTGTTTACTCCTAAATATGGGGGCGCACATCTTTAATCGTTGCCGCCCTTTGTTGGAGCTATCTCTTAGGTGGGTGCATTGCATCGTGCGTGTCAACGTCACGCCGAGGTACTTGACCTGCTGACGACAGTGCAATATTTGACCATCTACCGTTAGGTCCATTGCTAAAGGGCGCCGCTTTGTAACATGTATAAGCTGGCATTTTTTCGCATTAATTTTGATTTTCCAGTCATGAATCCATGAAAGGAAGTGGTCGATGTACCGCTGCATCTCTAAAAGTCCATAACGAGGATTTTTATGATAGTTGTATATTGCAGTGTCGTCAGCATACATTGCAACTTTGCATCTGGCGTCCACGGGGAAGTCGTTGGTGAACAGTATATACAGGAAAGGTGACATAATAGCCCCTTGTGGTACGCCAGCCTGCATCACTCTCTCCTTTGAGGAGGAGCGACCCACTTGGACGTAAATGGCATTGAATTTTGGAGGCTGGGAAACTATCGGTGCAGCTTGTAAATCAGGCCGTTGTGCCAGCACGGATCAAATGCGGCTTCTACGTCCAAAAATAGTGCCAACGTTGAAGCCCCATTGTTAAATTGCTCGGTGACATCATCTACTAGTCTTAAAAGTTGAAGGTCTGTTGAGTGCCCCTTTCTAAAACCAAATTGTGAATTTGAAATGTCAAGCGCCGCAATTTGTTTTTGGAGTCGAAATAGAATTATTTTCTCGAGCAATTTACCAATAGTGGACAGGAGACTAATGGGGCGGTAATTTTGAGGTTGCCTGGTGCTTTTCCCATGCTTAGGGAGCATTATTACCTTGTCTGGTTTCCAAGTGTCAGGGATATAATTTTGCTGCAAACAAGCGTTGAAAATTTTTGTAAGTTGCACCAGGGATTTTCTCGGGAGATGTTTTAGTTCCTCATTAGTCACCCTGTCCGAGCCGGCGGCTTTCCCATTAGGTAGCTTCCTAATGAGCTTGTACACTTCCTGCGGCGTTGTGAGGGGCAAGTGTTGTTCATGCCTCTGTGCCACCCAGTTTTGTACCCAAGTCTGGACATCCCGTTCTAACTCGGGGTTCGTGGCTGGGTTTTCTGTAAATCTTGTTTCCAGACAGTCTGCAAAGACCTCGGCTTTCTCCTCAGAGGAGAAGGGCAGGCCGAGGTGAGTGTGTAGCACCTCAGTGCCTGAGTTAGCGCTCGAGGAGACTTCAAATGCCTTTAATAATTTCTATAAAGAATTGTCCGAATGTGTGGTATTTAACATTTTCTGCTCCCACTGCTCAATTTTGTTTAATTTAATTTGTTGCCGAATGACGTTGCGTAAGCATTTTGCTAGCACTTTGTACTCAGGCTGGCGGGTAAGCCGCCAAAGTCTCGTCAAGCGTCGCCTCCTGGCAATGAGCTGCGCCACCTCAGGGTACGTGCAAAAGCTAGGTGGGCTTGGGGTGTAGCTGGTGGAATTTCTTTTGGCCGTGTGCAGCGAGGCGGTGTAGTTTTCAATGGCGACGTCGATGTCCGCCTAGCTGTAGTATGACAGCCCAGGCTGCGCCAACCCGTGCATTTCAAGGGTAAACTTGCTCCAGTCTGTTTCTGCGCGCCTCAGAGGGCCAGTCAGACCGGCCGTGATGGCGCCACTGATATAAAAATGCACTGGAAGATGGTCGGAGTCTAGGCTGTGATACACAGTGAAGTTGTTTGGTAATGTCGCATTTTTTGTAATGACGAAGTCAAAAATTTCAGGGTCGAAGTGCCCTGACTTGTGCCAAAAGGTGGGTTCGGGGGGGGGGGGGGGGGAAGTACACCTCGAGATCATCATTTTCCGTTATAAGGTCTACTAGGAGATTTCCAGCCGCGTTTGCTCGACGTGAATACCACCAGGGGTGTTGAGCGTTGAAGTCTCCTGCCATTATAACGTGCTCCTCCAAAGTGAGGATTTGCTCGAGGTCGCGTCTACAGCCGTTTTGTTATTTAATCGTGTTTTAAGAGCCGTGCACTCTAACGCTGCCAATGGTAGCAGCGTAACAGGAGCATGAGCAACTTTGTTTTTTAGTAAAATAGCTGTTCCCCCTCCCTGTCTGCCTATTCTATCAGTCCGAAGTGTTTGGTAACCCCTGAGCTTGAAAGTGTGCTCCTGCTTTAATTTTGTTTCACAAATGAATGCGACGTCAATTTTGTTACGCCGCAGGTAGCTTTCAAGTTCGTACTGCTGCCTGTAGATGCCGTGGGCATTCCGCAGGAGCCCGCGAGTTAGAGATGTGCCTCCCCTTAGTTGAGCCATTTACTCGAAGATGTCCGACAGAACCATATGAAGGCCTCTAGTTTCTCGCAAGTGCTGGTGCAGCTCTTAAATCTTGCGATAAAAGGCTGTACCTTCGGAGCAAGTTTCTGTAAGTTGAGCTCTTTAAACAGAGTAAAGAGCTCTTTGAGGCCTCCTAGGTCACCAGATGGCGCCTGGGAGGGGGGAGCTGTTGAGGGTTGGCCAGCAGGTGGCGGCACCGGTGCGCTTTGTCCCCTCATGGCGCCTGCAAATGAGACGCCATCCCTGACCAGGGCCGGGTTTGCAATGTGTCGTGGACCTGGTTGTGCACTTGGAGGTTCCCTGGCTGTGGCTGCCAGTGGGCGGCGGTGAAGTTCGTTGCGGAACGTCTCGCAACCCCTGTAGCTGGCAGGATGCATCTCTCCACAGTTCGCAGAGCGGGGTACAACGTCCTGTGTTGCCTTCTTTGGGCAGTCAGCTAAGCGGTGGAGGCCACCGCAGAGGACACATCGGGAGGTCATGTGACATATCTTAAATGTGTGCCCAGCTGCTGGCAGTTGAAGCATTGCGTAATGTTGTTATTTTTCTTCAGGACCTCCACAGTGACAAGTATATGGCATACCTCTCTTTCTTGCAAAAGTTGCTGGTTTTGAGTGGTCCTGTCAAGGGTAACTTGGAAGTTTGGCAGAAGTCTGCCGCGTGATTTCAGTTGACGAACTAGGACGCCGGTGTAGCCGTTCGCCTCTAGGTCCTCGCGGATAAGGTCCTCTTCAAGGTCCTCGGGAAGACGCTTCAGGATGTATCGGAGTGGTTGATCACTCCGCGGGGTGAAGCTGAAGTTCTCCACTCTGGCGTCCTTCAGCTTGGTTATAGTGGGGATGGCGTCTTCTTTTCAGCTTGAGGCAGTTGCGCGTATTCTGAAACGTGTACGCGCCAGCTGGGAGGGAGCCCCGGAGTATCTGCAGGACTTTAGTCGCCTGCCTGCCGTCAGGAATGACGATACGTAGCGGTTTCTATGAGGTTTGTTTTGTGTTTGTAGCCGCGGCTGCGGCTGATGTGGAGGCCAGAGTAGGGATGGGGATGGGTGTAGGAGTGGGGGTTGTTAGTGGCGGTTATGCTGCAGTAGTGTTTGGCCGTGTTGGCCGTTGATTTTGTGGTCGGAAGGGCAGGGAAGGTAGTGGATCGTTCCAAAGCTTCATCCTCCTCGGATGAGGACAGCGCCTCGTACCTGTTTCTGGTAGCGACCTGGAGGGGCAGATGTTGCGCTTTGTTTTTCTTGCGCTCAGCATCCGAGTCGCTATTGCGGTGGTGGGGTCGCTTTCTGGGCGACGCTGTCTGCCAGCCTTCTCCCAGCTGCACCAGGTGTCGCTTTTTGATTGCTTATTCCTGGTAGCAGCGTGCCAGGTCACTAGCTAATTTTCCATAGTCCCGGGACTCTGGGGCCAAGTTTTCCAATATTTCCTGGAGGTAAGATATTTCTTTTTGGATGTCTTTTACCTACTTTTCCAGTTGGCGTACTTTCGCGTAACTGCCTCGACCTCCATGGCGCTGTGCTCCATCGGGGCTGGGGTAGTGGCTGCTGTGAGTTTGGCCAATGTTGGGCCCGAAGGCGGGTCGCTGTTGGAGTGCTCCAGCGGTGGGGCTAGAAAGGCAGCCGGCCGACCGCCTCGGGGGATCAGTCCGCTGCCAGCTGGTGGTTGCGCTGCTGTAATTGTAACTGCGGCCGCCGCCATCTTGTGGCGGGGGTCAATGTCTGTCAGACGCGGTGGTTGCTGAGGGCGTCGTTGTTTGGGGACGCCTCTTGCTGCGTGCAACAACGGAACGCAGCTGTGCGTCCCACGCTGTTTTGTGGCGGGGTGATGCTTAATACGCGTCACTATGTACTTTATTGCATCAAACACTGTTCACTCACAAACTGGGCTCAAAGCGAACACCACTGTTTATTACTTCTATTCCCACTGTTTCACTTTGCAGTTGGTCACTTGTAGCACACGAATAGTTGATTTTTCAATATCCAATGTATCACTAATCACACCTTCACCGGTCGTTCTCAATCTGGAACATCACAAAAATATCAACTTCATAACAACAAAACAGTTGACTTTGTTACAGTTCTTCCACGTTCTGTAGACCTTCGTTCTAAAGCGCAATATATTTTCCCGTTTTTATTGGTTTTTATGTACACCTAGGTCTAACATACATTCGTTCATATTTAGGATATGCACGTTCTGGAGCAAAACGAAACGTCATTGTTTCCAATTTTTTAGAAAAAGTTCTTAATGACCAAGACAAATTGATATATAGATAACAACCACAACTTGCGCGTCATCTCCAAAGCACAACGTGTACTTCTATTTCACGAGACTTCCACTGTGTGTCGGTGTGATCGCAGCTGCTCAGGAGACACGCTGGTCTTTCGAGCTGTATGTTTGTACCAGATTCCTTCTGTTGAATTTATCTTAGTGTTAAAATAATACTTTCTGTATCGCATTGATATGTAAAGTAAGCAGAGGAGTATATACATTCTTTACAAAAATTAAATGTCAATATAAAACTGAAAGTAGATATTTTGGCACAGCTTAATAAAAATGGGTTTCAACAAAACTCAGAACTCAATACTACCAAACTTTTAAACTGAAGATTTTCAAGAAAATGTCACAAACGATACACATCACAATTGATGATATCATCAATTCACAAACGATGTGAACTTAAAAAACATACGCTTCCAGAGTGTGCGTTTTTGGGTCAAAGGGTATATGCAGTTTACTTAACATTACATGATTGTTATATAATTCTAAGAAACTTAAGAATGACTTACTTGGAAAGAGCGTAGTAACTTTACTCTAAGGAAGAAATATAATATTTTACTAAAACAGATGTTCCATGAAGATAATGTGTGAATAATAGAAGCGTTGGCTTTACATTATATCGTTGAATATACATTAGAACAGACAACCAACCCTTATTTTGCAGTTACGAAAACTGCAAATTGTGGTCGATATGAGAGTTTCAATTCTATTGTTTCCAGATACGTATTTCATTACATGTGTATTAATATTCAGCATTGATATTTGTGTATGCTTTATAGAGTAACCCGGATGCAGATGACTTAATTTATTTTGGTATCGAGTTAAATGTAAATGGTAGCTAATGATGTGCACTTTCCCTACAAATAATTACGAGTTCATATAGGTATCGGTAACTGCATTCAGTTTTGTCATATCTTCGTTAACGGAGGTTTACATATGCTACTAGGCAGGAGTTTGAAACTAAACGTGGATTTTGTCATGGATTTTGCTTAACTATTCTCAGATATTAAATATAAATGTGCCTTTATTTAATTGATGGAAATTAAGTTTTTCAAACTAGCTGTACATAGACTAAGGTTTTCGATAGATAGTCAACATGAAAAATTCAATGCCGTGGCCGGGATTTGAACCACGGATCTTGAAACTGGCCGTATCAGACAAAACTAACGACAGGAGACCTAAAACTATATAAATTAGATACACATTGATTTTAGTGCTCATAAACAATAAATGAGTAAAAAAATATAATAATAGTAAATGGGAGACAGAGTGTAGGACAATTGTTATTTCGAAACTCTATGTAGACGGGGCATTCACCTTCTGGTAGGCTCGGAAACCTAACCCTGTATTCTTTTGTTCAATATTGCCCGAGGTTATGAATGGCGACGTTCTGGCGGAGTCCACTTCCGCTCAAAATCGTTAGAAACGAAAACAGACGTGACCTCCACAATGAAGATACAGATTTGAACAGGCGCTTTTCGTGCGTGCCTTAGCATAAGTAATGAGTACGATGAACCAACCCACGCAAATTTTGTATAACCTATCAGAGAGAAGTTATTAGTCACATGATCTTCGAAAAGTTCCAAAATCAGAGTAAGTGGGGGAAAATACTAACATGGCTGAAGTGGACCGTTTTCGTGAAGACACTCGTGGTCAGAACGGCACGCGTCATACACGTATAACACTCGTCAGAACGGCACGCGTCATACACGTATAACACTACTGGTGGTCAGAACGGCACGCGTCATACACGTATAACACTACTGGTGGTCAGAACGGCACGCGTCATACACGTATAACACTACTCGTCATCAGACCGGCACGCGTCATACACGTATAACACTACTCGTCATCAGACCGGCACGCGTCATACACGTATAACACTACTCGTCGTCAGACCGGCACGCGTCATACACGTATAACACTACTCGTCGTCAGAACGGCACGCGTCATACACGTATAACACTACTGGTGGTCAGAACGGCACGCGTCATACACGTATAACACTACTGGTGGTCAGAACGGCACGCGTCATACCCGTATAACACTACTGGTGGTCAGACCGGCACGCGTCATACACGTATAACACTACTCGTCATCAGACCGGCACGCGTCATACACGTATAACACTACTGGTGGTCAGAACGGCACGCGTCATACACGTATAACACTACTCGTCATCAGACCGGCACGCGTCATACACGTATAACACTACTGGTGGTCAGAACGGCACGCGTCATACACGTATAACACTACTCGTCGTCAGAACGGCACGCGTCATACACGTATAACACTACTCGTCGTCAGACCGGCACGCGTCATACACGTATAACACTACTGGTGGTCAGAACGGCACGCGTCATACACGTATAACACTACTCGTCGTCAGACCGGCACGCGTCATACACGTATAACACTACTGGTGGTCAGAACGGCACGCGTCATACACGTTTGATGGACATACAACACATACGGTCTTAAAGGCATAGGGATATAAGTGACGCGCATGTAAGGACAAATGCAATATAGGACAACAAGACGCGAGGTGACGTAGCGAACTGTTTTGAGAGAAAGAGGGACCACTCAATCAGGTTCAAACGGTCAGAACCGCCTCAATCTCCTGGATTCCGTCCAGTCGCTCTAACCCATTGAGCTACCATGGCCAACTTGCCGTTATGACATTAAATTCTCCATTTGACTCGTATATTTCCCCGGCAATGGCATTGAATTTTTCATGTTAACTCTATCAAAAACCTTAGCCTATATACGGCTAGTGTGAAAAAATGATCAATTTCCATCAACTTCCATCAATTAACTAAAATAGTAAGAGTTAAATGATGAAGCCTGGGACTCAAGTACTTACGATAGTAAGTTGCCACAAACGGTGTATCTCGAATGCGAGAGCTCCTAGTGGTCATAGGCTATTAACTTTACACCACAAATTATGTATTATAGTGTATAAGGTATGCAAGTAAAGAGAGCATCTGGTGCACTGGGGCTTACGGGAGATGTATTGGAGCTAAGCACACCCCTCCCCCTCCAAAGAAGATTTGAAATGAAGAAATCACAGAAGACTACATATCACAGAGAAGCCACATTGAAGCGTGAATAGTTCCAGGTTCAAAGACTAGTCGTACTTCTCTAACCTGCCACAGAAGGCAATTAGCGACTCGTCAACCAAGCATCCTTCTAATGTCCATGCTGAATTCTCTTTTATTTGAGCAAGCATCCAAAGTTAGCGCCCACAGAGCTCAGGAAACCTTGCAATGCAACTGCAACATATAGAGTGAAAGGGAATAAATTTGTATTTATAAACCTCATAACTGAGCCCATAATGGACCAGTATTAGCGAAAATACTCTTATGTAAAAGGCACAGTTCCTTTGATATCACATGCCATGCACCATCACTTTGCTATATTCAACGTTAAAATTCAGGAGCACGCTCATAAATTCAGTTTCTAAACAGGCACCATTTAGCTTTTGAAAGGTCTTATATTTCTATCTTGCAATTGTCACTTCTTGAAAGGGAACATCCTGCAGGTATAAATTGATATAAATTGATTCTTTTGCCAAATTAAAAGATGATAGGGAATCTACCTCCCGTTTTTCAGTTGTTACTTGAATATATGATACAGTATTTTTTTAACGTGGTTGAATTGTACAGTGTGTCCAGTAATTCTCTTATATGATTAAAATTGCTTGAATAGTTTATCGACCGTAATATTCCTATGAGCCCCTCAAAATCCAACCTCTGCGGTCCTCGTCCCGAGGGGTGGGCAACAGGAAGTAGACTGACTGATGGGGTGATGTACGGTGGGGACTTGGTGTACCCCACGACCGCTACGGCTGCCGAGAAGGCCCATCAGTAACCCCGAAAACTGGCAGAAGAGGCTCTGGTAATTTTCCCCAGGGACCTACTACGGTAGGTACGGGATTGGCGATCCCGGGGTCCCTAGCCACTCACCATCATTTCATCCCCTTCATCTCCATCAACTGTGCCACGTGTAGCTACTGCTTGTCAGTAAGCATCACCTTCTTCCCCTTCTAGTTTTTTATTATGATTATTAGTACTTAAGGTCTTAGGTTTATAACTCCTGTCTCACCAGCAGGGATCTCTCCTATCTCCGTGGTTCTGTCCCACGGTTTTCAGCGCGGCTTCCGACATGTGTGCTCTCCGGAGGTCTCAAAAGTGAAGGTTGAGCGGACCCTTCGCACTGCCCCTATGTGTAGCCTTAGGTGCGGAGCCCGTCCACACCGTCAAGTACACCCACGTAGCTCCTTGAGAGCCCGGTCTGTGGTAATCTCCCGACGGCCGCGTTTGGCCGTTGGGTTAGTATCACGGACCGGACGTGTTACCGCTGACGGAACCCCGGTGTAATCAACCACAAGTCCCCTGAATCCGCGTGTGCATATTACACGCATGCGCGGCCTAAAGTGGGGAGCCACAGGCGGTTATTCCTGTGGTAGGGGCATAAAGCCGGGGTGTGCGTGGTGAACGGTTTACCCATACGGACAAGCAGTGGAGATTGAAGGGTAGCTTTTCTGAAGTACAAATGAGATCGGTCATGGGTGGGGTCCCCATGACGGCACAGACCGTGAAGATTCGGTGTCTTTCTCTCTTTAACCCCCGGATGGCAGGCTGACGCCGACGGTTCCGGATGGGGGTCCTATTCAAAATGCATCCGCGCAAAACCTCATTCACCGACCCTTTTATAGTGATGACCTTGGCATGTGATGGCAAAACGTTCAAAGATATAAGTCCGTTCTACATAAAGCGCGAACTCGACAAGATGAGTGGCCCTGTGAAAAACGCTACGCGTCTCCGGGACGGCAGCTTATTATTAGAGAGCACAAGTGCGGACCAGTCTAAGAAGCTACAGAAAGCAACTTTGTTGGGCTCCTACCCTATCCGGGTAGCCCCACACAAGACGCTTAACACCTGCAGAGGAGTAGTCACCACCTCCAGCTTAGACGGTCTTGCAAATGAAGAAATTGTAAGTTGCCTCTCTGATCAACTGGTTTGTCAGGCGTACCGGCTAACACGGAAACAGGATGGCAAGGAATACCCATTGCGTACGGTTTTTCTCACTTTTGCTGGGACAAAGTTACCAGAATTCATCTATTGCGGATATGAACGTGCTAGCGTCCGCCAGTATGTCCCGAACCCAATGCGCTGTTTTCAATGTCAGCGGTTCGGACATACTAAGGTCACATGTACCAATCCTGCTCTTTGTGAGCAATGTGGCCTACCAAAGCACGAGGATCCAAACTGCAGTCGAACACCCTGTTGCGTGAACTGTGGCGGTAATCATCCCTCCAGCTCGCGACAGTGCCCAAAATTCATGGACGAAAAGAGCATTCAGGAGCTACGTGTAAAGGAACGCCTGACTTTTCCAGAGGCACGACGGCGCTTCGAACAACTGAAGCCTGCTACCACTACTACTGGATATGCACTAGCAGCTCGCCGTACTCCTAATACCACTGTTGCTGTTCAACACGTCCCTGTCGCCCACGCATCCACGCAGACTGATTTTCTAGCCGTTAAACCTTCGTCTCAGACTGTTTGTGTATCCACCAGCACTACCTCCGCTTCAACCGTACAAACTCCAGCCACCAAGCCATCAGCGGGTAACAACCATCCCGTAGGAAATGCGAAAAACCGATCTCGACCACAACATAGATCGCGAAGTCGCTCGCCTTCTGTTAGATCCCGGTCTCGTTCTACGAGCCGTAGGAGTTCTGACTCCCGATCATCAGCGGAGTCACAGGAGGCTAACGATTTTCGAATCGTAGGGCCCAGGTCAGCCAAGGTCAAGAAAAAGGCTGAAACGGCCCATTAAAAACTCTTCATGGAAATAATCCAGTGGAATGTCAATGGTTTTCGAGCTCGTGCTCAAGACCTACAACATTTAGTTTCTCAACGGTCACCATCAATTATTTGTCTACAGGAAACCCACTTACATCCCAATCACTCGTTACACCTTCAGTCTTTCTCTGCATTTAGAAGCGACTCTCTTGCAGGTATGCGTGCAAGCGGTGGCGTTGCTACCTTAGTGGCGCCTAACATCTCAGCCGCCCACGTTCCTCTCACCACACCATTGCAAGCTGTGGCCGTTCGGCTACAGCTGGAGAGCATCAGTTTTACCATATGCAACATGTACCTGCCGCCGCTCAGTATAGTTCCAGAGCGTGATCTTCAAGCTCTATTGGCGCAGCTCCCCTCACCACTACTCCTGGTGGGAGATTTGAATGCCAAACACACGCTCTGGGGATCAGACACCGATGACGCCCGTGGATGCCTCCTCGTAGACGTCTTCGACAAGTCTGACCTGCTTCTGCTCAATACTGGTGACCCGACATTCCTATCATCCGCTTATGGTACACATTCCGTACTAGACCTTTCTTTCTGCAGTCCGTCATTAGTACCATTACTTGAGTGGTCAGTACTTTCCGACCTCTTTGGCAGTGATCATTACCCCATTAACATTCATTTTTCTGGCCGACAATGTGTACCTTCTCGACATCCTCGCTGGATTATTTCCAAAGCTAATTGGGGAAAATTCCATTCCCTCATAAACCTTATCGATGACGGTTTCGACACCATCGACGAAATGGTCGAATATTTTACTTGCTCGATCCTGCTGGCAGCAGAATCCAGCATTCCTCGAGGTTCATCTACACCACGGCGTATCCCTGTACCGTGGTGGTCTGAGGAATGCAGTTTGGCAGTCAAAGCACGCAAACGTGCTTTGCGCGTTTTTCAGCGGCACCCGACTGAAGGGAACTTTGTCGCCTTCAAACGTTCTCGCGCTAGGGCACGCTTTATACTGCGCAACGCAAAGCGTACATCTTGGGAAGCCTATGTGTCTTCGCTTTCCCGGCGCAGCTCTACCCAACAAGTATGGTCAGCTGTTCGGCGGATGTATGGCAAGTATCGCCGGACGGTAATTCCGGGCCTTGCCATCAACGGTTCCATGTGCACCACCGAGCAGGACATAGCAGAAGCCCTAGCTACAACATTTGCTGCTACTAGCCAAACTGCCCGCTATGACGCTCTCTTCCTGCCTATTAAGGAAAAGGCAGAGCGGGTACAACTAAATTTTAATAGTGACTGCACCGAGCCGTACAACCAACCGTTTACCGCTGCCGAGCTCGCCCATTCTCTGGCGTTAGCAAAGGATTCTTCTCCAGGTCCCGATGACGTACACCGACAGATGCTGCTACATCTTCCATCTGAGGCGCTAGGTTTCCTACTAAATATCTATAACCGCATTTGGCATGAGCGAGTTTTCCCTTCCTCCTGGCGAGAGGGTATTGTCATCCCCATCCCTCGACCCGGAAAGGACCGCACGCTTCCATCTAGCTACCGCCCCATTTGCCTGACGAGTGTCATCTGTAAGACATTCGAGCGAATGGTAAACGCTCGATTAAATTGGTGGCTAGAAAAACATAACCATCTGTCCAACTTGCAATGCGGTTTTCGTCGCCATCGCTCAAGTGTCGATAATCTAACACGCCTTGAGGGGTATATTTCCGATTCCTTTCAACTGAAGCAACATACCGTGGGCGTGTTCCTCGACCTGGAGAAGGCCTATGACACCACTTGGCGGTACGGCATACTCCGTAACCTACATGGTTACGGCATGCGTGGTCATCTACCCGAGTTTTTATGTAATTTTTTAAAACTTCGCCGTTTTCGTGTGCGTATAGGTAAAACGATATCCCAGGAACGGATACAGGAGAACGGTGTACCTCAAGGGTCGATTTTGAGCGTCACCCTTTTTGCCGTAGCGATTAACGGCATCACTAGTGCCGTTCGAAGTGGAATTCCATCATCCCTCTATGTTGACGACTTCGCAGTCTATTATAGGTCTGCCAACATAGATCACATCGAGCGCCAACTGCAGCTGACCATTACCCAGCTAGCAGCTTGGGCGCTTCAAACCGGCTTCCGTTTTTCAGCTGCGAAGACGCAGTGTATCCACTTTCACCGCCTACGAGGTATTCACCCGCCTCCTGATCTTCATTTGAACGGCACACCCCTGCCATTTGTCTCACACCTGAAGTTCTTGGGCCTCTACTTGGACCGACAGTTAAATTGGGAGCACCACATTCGTCACCTTCGAGCCTCTTGCGATCGTTCCCTTCGGGTGCTGAAGGTATTATCTGGAGCATCTTGGGGGGGCGATCGCACGGTAATGTTGAGGCTGTACCGCTCTCTGGTTCGGTCCAAGCTGGACTATGGCAGTTTTATTTATGGCGCAGCGACCGCCTCTAAACTTCGCCTTTTAGACACCGTGCATCACACTGGCATTCGCCTTGCCACAGGAGCTTTCCGCACCAGTCGAGTCGACTGCCTGTATGCAGACTCAGGCGAACCTCCACTGCATATTCGTCGCTCGATGTTACTCTGCTCATACGTCTCGAAGCTGGCAAGTCATCCCAATCATCCTTGTTTTAAACCAGTTCTGTGTCCAGATTTAGTCCACCGTTATATGCGCCCTGGTTCTCGGACACGCCCCGTGGGAATAAGATTTCGGGATCACCTACATTCCCATGGCATCCGAATGCCTCGCGTGGAGAGGTCGTCCATCTGCCCTTATCCTGCATGGCAGCTCAATCGTGCGCGGTTCGATCTAACTCTTTCAAACAACCCTAGACTCGCTACTCCACATTCGGTGTTCCAACAACTTTTTGCCGAATTACTGGGCCGTTACCCTAACTACGTTCCGGTCTTTACAGACGGTTCCCAGTTAGGTAACGCTACGGGTTGCGCATTCCTCATTAACGGTGAGACTCATAAATTTCGACTTCTGGACTCCACTTCGGTCTTCTCAGCAGAGCTGTATGCCATCTTTTATTTGCTCCTTTTTATTTGCAAGTTAGCTCCTGGCTCTTTTATCGTCTGCACTGACTGTCTAAGTGCGCTTCAGGCCTTACAACAGCACACTACCGCTCACACACTGGTTTCAAAAATACAGACTCAGATCTCGCAAATGCTCAGTCGCGGATACAATCTTGTTTTTACTTGGGCGCCAGGCCATGTTGGGATTTGCGGGAACGAGGAGGCGGACGCGGCTGCTAAGTCTGCTTGCCGTTTGCCTCGGAGTTTAACAACTACAGTGCCATTCCAGGACGTGCAACGTTTTTTCCGTCGCCAACTCCTCTCTGCTTGGCAGCACTCCTGGACAGCTTTACAAGGCACACAACTCCGGGCAATTAAAGACAGCGTACGACCCTGGCTAACTTCCTGCAGGGATAACCGGCGAGCCGAGGTGATACTCACCCGGCTGAGAATTGGGCACACACGTGCAACTCATGGCCATCTTTTGAGAGGGGAACCGGCCCCTGTGTGTGCCCCGTGTGCAGTACGCCTCACGGTACGGCACGTACTGCTTGATTGCCCCCAGTACGCCCGCGTTCGCCAGTCTTTGGGCTTGGGAGCTAACTTGCCAAGAATTTTAGGGGACGACCCAGTGGCCGTGATTAAGGCACTGCGGTTTGTTACCGAAATTGGTTTTAACAAACAAGTCTAACTTGGATTTTATATTTGTTAATTTTAGCGATTTTAAATTATTAGACTTGGAACCGGTTTTTATGTGTTTTTAATAGTTCAGTGTTATTTTTAATTTGTTGATTTTAGAGATTTTAAATTGTTAGTCTTAGTAGTGGCTTTTTTATGTACTTTTAGTAGCTGAGTGATTTTATTTTACCTTTTAGCTTAATTTGTGTATCTTTTAGATTTTAGTGTTGACTTGGGGCCCAAATGACCTTGCTGTCGACGGGCCCTTAAACACCACTCACTCACTCACTATTCCTATGAGGTTCATCCATAAAATAAGCTCCTATATTGCAGTGGCGGCTGGTGGCTTAAATTATTGGTGGTGCACGAATGAAAAATAAAATACAGAGTAGTAATGATTCATCTATTTATACAGATTCTCTGCTCTACTCTCCTTAGACCTGGCGGATCTATCGATAACTTTTGCGTTGAAGTCGCTGATCTTCATAACAAAATCTCTCTCAATTGAAGGCATTGCTAATGCTGACAATCGGTCCTGTGACATTGTGTTCCTAAGGAAAGTTTTTACTCTTTTTAAAGTTGAGAAAAAGCATTCTGCTTCAGTGGTAGACATTGGCATAGTTAACAGTACTCGGAGGAGTTTGACATATTCGCTGAATGTAGCACATAAATTGTTTTCCTTATTGACGTCCGTCAAGCACAAAGCGCCGGACATTCCATGAAATTCCTCTCGACTGTAAATTACAGTCAGTTCTCTACGGATATTTGTTCCAATGATAAAAGGATAGAACCTTATTGTTTCTCTAAGAGAATCCTGTGGAAATGCCTTAGAAATTCTCTTGTTGAAACAAAGTCGAGGCTACCAGATGTTCCGTGAAGCTAAATCTGTCCTTTGCTTCTCTAAGAATGCCACATACTTCAAGAGCTTCTCTTCTTTTCACATCATGATCTTCTATTCTTCTCCTCTTAATTGCAGTTTCTTCGTGTTCCCCGATATCCACGCTATATCTTACCTTTTGCACTTCCCTACGCGTACGCCAGACCTCGAACCTATATTTTGTTTGAGGTTATGTTAGTTTGTTACAAATCACTCCTTCCTAGATCGTCCTTTATTTAAGAGTCCGCATCATACCAGTTTACCTGTGCTAGAACATACCTAGACAAAAATTAACTTCAGATGTGACGTGTGTTGTATTACCAAGGAAACTTACATAGAACAATACGTTTTTTAATTATTTCTACTTGTCCTAGATTTCTATTTTGAACAAATTGCAGGTGGTCAGAATCCGAAAGGTCGTTTGCGGTTAACTTTGTATTGGAATAGACACGAAAATGTTGAGTTATTTAACTCAATCACCATAATAACTCAATTTTTCGCACCGTAAAACCAAATATTTTATCTCTGTCGTAGAACTTTGGTGTCGGGATTGGAATCAGTATATGACAGCTAGCTCTACCTATGTGTCATTATGGAAATGACCATACACTGATTTCTTGAGGTGTAAAAATGGATGTAGATCACTGTAATTGAGGTGGATAACTGAACTCCTCAGCCAAACCTAATCACTTTAAGAATTACGTTTTTATTTTTAAATCATTTTATCTATATGATTAATTCCTTTTCTTCAAGCAATCTGAAATTCTTATCATAAATTTCCAAAACTAGTATTTTATATTAAACTATCCTTTGATGTTTTATATTTATTAAGAGTAAGAATCACTAAGAATTATTTTTTGAGATCTATAACCCGTTGAGGTGTATATAGGCGAGTGCAATATAACATCGACACTAAGTATCCCATATGTCGCTTGGCAAGACATTATGAGAGACCGCACGGTGGTAGCAGGAATAAAATCCTGCATCTTCAACCACTGCTGCGATACTACTGTGGAACAGTTGGACACTCTGCTAGTGCATGTGCCATTCCACATAATTACTCTTATCACGTAAACACAGTTACTTCACGCAATATATGGTTTGCTAACTGTAGGGTGAGTAGGGTATGTAATTTATGGCCCCTACCTTCAAGTATTACTTGTAAACCGCTCACTGCAAAATTAATATCTAGAGAATCTCTCTGTAACTGATGTAATGTGTAACTGGTAAAATATGTATTTATTATACACAGCAACAATAAAGGAAGAAGAGGAAAATGTCAGTGTGTTTTTTATAATTCAGTCCTGCGCTGTGGCGTGGCGGACTAAGGCAGTATACCTTGGTCACTGGCCACGGAAAGCAACCCGGGTGCGATCCGACCCATAGGGTGCGGATTTTAAGTACCGGGTATAGGACCGGTGCCCACTCAGCATCTGTTAGGTAAGCGGCCCTGGTCACGGAAACCAACGCTCCGGCTGGAGGACGCCGAGATGCCAACCACATCTGCCCGTATCGGTTGGATGATCGTCCACCTCTGCCGTGCGTAAGTGGGCGTGACATCGGCAGTCGGGTTGGTAGGCCTTGGCCCTCTAAGCGCTGTCGCGCCATGGGTTATTATTGTTATTATTCTTATAATTCAAGTTGAAATAGTATCCTAGCAACATACCGATAGCTATGGGAAATGATAGTTATGAAAGGTTTTGTGTCAAAAGTCTATTTACCAGTGGCGGATGGTGGGTTAAATTATTGGTGGTGCACAAATGAAAAATAAAATACAGAGTAGTAATGACTCACCTATTTATACAGATTCTCTGCTGTACTCTCCTTAGACCTGGCGGATCTATCGATAACTTTTGCGTTGAAGTCGCTGATCTTCATAACAAACTCTCTCTCAATTGAAAGCATTGCTAATGCTGACAATCGGTCCTGTGACATTTTGTTCCTAAGGAAAGATTTATTCTTTTTAAAGTTAAGAAACAGCATTCTGCTTCAGCGGTAGACATTGGCATAGTTAACAGTACTCGGAGGAGTTTGACATATTCGCTGAATGTAGTACATAAATTGTTTTCCTTATTGAAGTCCATCAAGCACAAAGCGCCGGACATTCCACGATATTCCTCTCGACTGTAAAATACAGTCAGTTCTCTACGAATTTTTGTTCCAATGAAAAAGGAGAGAACCTTATTGTTTCTCTAAGGGAATCCTGTGGAAATGCCTTAGAAATTTTCTTGATGAAACAAAGTTGAGGCTACCAGATGCCCCGTGAAGCTAAATCTGTCCTTTGCTTCTCTAAGAATGTCATACATACTTCAAGAGCTTCTCTTCTCTTCACATCTTGATCTTTTATTCTTCTCCTCTTAATTGCAGTTTCTTCGTGTTCCTCGATATCCACTTTATTTCTTACCTTTTTCACTTCACTTTTAAATGCGTTTAGCTGGGCGATGGCAAATGTTGCATTGCAGTCTCGTTTCTGCAGCTGATTGTACAAAATGTCCACATGTGGCATGATCTTGTAGAAGAAAGACAGCCAGAATACAAAATTATAATCTTTCAAAGTGGCCATAAACCCAGAAGCCTGAACAAGTGTGTCGTTGTTGTTTAATAGAGCTCTCTTCTGAATAACCTCCATGCATTTAATTAAATTCTCCCTGTGTTCGAAAAGCAGAGCACACAGAAGCTAAGCCTGAAGGTCACGCTATAGCCGTTGCTAAGAGTAGGAGGAGCTAGGTTTATAAACCTCCATTTAAGCAATGTATAAGAAGCCCCTCCCATCTCTTCACCTTCCCGCAACCCCCTCAGAGAGCCTACATTTGGGCGAAATCTTAGGTTAACTCTTCGCTGCAAACCTGCGGCTCCTACAGCTAATCACTGTTTATTTCGACTTCTGCGGTCATGGGCAGCTACAGACGATAAGCGTAATTGAAACATGTTTGTATATAAAACAATGTAAACAAGTACAGCTTTAATGTGCAAAATGCACCTGTTGTATGTTCAGAATCAGTGGGTGTAGCGCAAAACTGCAACCTTATGGAGGAACCGCCGCTGCACTTTACATTCAGTTGCTCAGAATCTTCAGCTGCCTATATGAGATAGTGATTTCTATAGGACTGACACATTTCTTTCACTTATTGTTTCAGAAGGAATTGTGCTAGCAATAACTTATCGTATCTAAAATGTAGAGGAATTTTAAGAGTTTATTTACCTCTAAAGAAATGTTGAAAATGTCCTTAAAATGTCCTCCATCATGCTTAACGCACAACCCAACACGTCGTTCCAAGTTAATGGCCACTCGTTGGAGGACTTTCTTATCAATAGTTTGAATCTCCTCTGTGATGTGCTTCATATAGTCCAATGTCTGGGGACGTGTGGCGTAAACCCTGTCTTTTAAGTAACCCCATAGAAAGAAGTCCGGCGATGTCAAATCCGGAGATTACGGTGCCCACAAGTTCCCGGAAATTATTCGGTCTTCAAAGAAACTTGCATTAGTTCCATGGATTCATTTGATGTATGTCATGTAGCGCCGTCTTGCTGAAAATATCTTTGACTCAGGTCTACATCATCCAGTTGCTCAACAAACGCCATGTAAATCAGTCGGTACCCTGCAGTTTTCACAGCCTGATTAAAAAATTGGCCCCACAATTCTCTGTGAGGATCTTGCGTACCAAACTCCGATTTTAAATGGGTGCATAGATGCTTCATGGATAGCATGTGGAATCTCAGTGGCCTAATGGCATGATTTCTCTGAGTTCACATAACCGTGCTTCATCAGTGAACCATGCGATGGACAATATGGCAGGATTTTGCACAAAGAACGTCTGAAAGCAACGACAATAATTCAGTCTTTTATCCTTATCTGGTTCCTGTAGCTGACGGACAACCGTAACCCTATATGGCTTTAGGCCTTCACTTTCGCAGCTCTCTGACATATTGAGTGAGTGTATCCTGTCTCCTGCGACAAACTTCTTAATGATTTTTGGGTGACTGCTCCAGTCGTGCTCTTACGTCAAAAACATTGGGAAGCCTGGTTGAAAGCCTTTTTTCACTCACCTGAGATCTAGTTGTTTCCGATTTGCTTACCAGTCCCAGTATTGTTTCTTTTAAGAGGATTGCGAACACCGAATTCTCTTTGGCATGTCCTTTGAGCAGCATTAATTGAACTCGTAATCTAGTATTGCTCCACGAGAAGAGTGGTTCATTTAATGTATACTGCATTTTAACGTTGAATAGAAATCAGCGGTCAACAATAGCAATTAGAAATAAAACATCTGCAAATCTAGTGACATCTAGTGACATGCTGGTTAATTTGGTGCTAAAATTGGATCATGAAATGAATTTTCAACGGAATAATTAAAGAAAACAATGTGTCAGTTTTATATAAACCACTCTGTATAATGGATTTAACAATTTGCTTTGCAGCTCATGAAATAGAACTACTAATTAATCAGGAAAGAATTAAGTTCTTCAAACTTGTTAGAACCAGGATGCAAGCCATGATGCTTATATCTCAGTATGACTACAGACTTAAACTTAAGAATATTGTGACGACCTAACCATGGATTGTACAGGATAAAGAACACATGGCCAGATCAAACACGGGGAAAATTACTCAGAGGTAGATAATGCATGCTTTACGAGAGGTTGGGTTTTCTATTTAGTTACAAAAGAACTACAAAACATAGGAGGGACATTAATTAACATTACAGTTCACTTAATAAGAATATTTACTACAAATAAGCAGATTACACGTTCTACAGAAGTCACCTCAACTATTAATTAATACAGTCACTTGTGACAATATTCCACTTGATGTTAAGCAATTTTGTTTTGCAGCATCAGAAAAATAACTAGGCAAAGTCTTGCCACCAAGGTAACTTTGGGAGTCTTTGGCCCACTAAAAGGGGCTTTCAGGCACACGTGCTGGTCCAAAATAAAGGTATTTGATACTGGAAAGGACATAAAAATTATCAACCCGTGGCGTAACAGCCCTAGGGGTCCGAAACCTGCCAACCCGACTACCCACTTCACACTCACATACACAAGGTAGAGGTGGGTGATCATCCAACCGATACGGCAGAAGATATGGTCAGCATCTCGACACTCCCAACCGGAAAGTTGGTTTATGCAACTAGGGTTCGCTACCTAATATCTGTTTCATATAACCTTGCCCCGCTGAAATGTATCACTCCGCGTTCAACAACCCTCCCCCTCGCCCTAATTGGCTAATGCTTTCGCGTCATAGGCCATAGGCGGTGCCTTCCCGTCACATTCCGTAATAATTGCCGGGAAGATAAATAAAATCAACAAAAATCATATAAATAAGGTTATGAAGGCATGCAAAAATACAAGTTTATAATGAACTGAGCAAATTGAAACAGAATGACTGAGCAATGAAACTGAAAGAGTTTATAATGAAAGGCCTTTGGCCTTTTCCACTGGGATTTTTTAAACCGGAACACATACCTTTAAAAAATGCTTGTCTTTCAGTCTTAAAAGTCGTTTCACACCATACTTTACTTTTCGTGTGTTCTTCGTGTATATTTAGCGATTTGTATCTCGGTGCAGTGTGGTTGTCCTTAAATAGCGTCTTCGCCACACAGCAATATCGCCTCTTTCTTTTAGCACATTTTTCTTGCCTCTTTTTTCATTCACAAATCCCAGCTGTATAAGCAATCTGCTGAAATTTGTTAAATCTGCATCCTCATTTACAGCAGACGAAATGTTACTTATGTTAGGGAGTTCGTTTCTAAAGAAAAACTACACACATGACGACGCACAACACTTTTCACGTATTTTCTCCGAGCACGCACTTTTGTTTATTCCTGCTTTTGCCTGGAGTGGTAAGTTTTCCTGTTTCCTCAATTTCATGTCGCGATGTTCCTACGGATCTAACACTCACACCTGTAATGTCAGAGCACAGCTGTTCGACTTCTCTCACTGACAAAGACGGATTCTTCTCTGTGAGTGCATTAAACACATGCACCATAATTCTTTTTTCGCCTGTTTGTAAATAATTATCCTTGCGATACTTCAGCGAAAAACTGGCGGTAGACTCTGCCATTATACATATAATAAGTACATGCGCAATAAACGATCAATAAAATAATTTAGCTCCCGCACTCTCGAATGGCGATGCATGACTAATCCAGTTCAGAACAAGGTCAGTGATAAAAGTCATATAAACAAATGTCACCACTACCGCTAAATCACGTGTTATCGTGCCATGTGCTTGAGAGCAAAGGAACCTCCTCTTTACTTCGTTTAAGAATTAACACGCATTTCAGATAAATCAACTCTGTTGCGTAATATATTTAATTAAAACAGTTACGAAAATATAAATTTTACAATTCTATTCCAACATATAATGATATATCACCATGTTAAATAACTAACTAATTTTTACAGCATGACAGTCATTACCACAACAGCAACCAATGAGAGGTGATTACGTCACGTGACCGTTAAGAGATACTGGGCAAGCTTACGTGAAACAAGGTATAGCATAGCTACTCTTTCCTCGCCATGTTGAATGGGCACTGATGCTATACCCGGGATTTTAAATCCGGACCGCCCAGGGTGGGATCAATCCCTGGCGCATTCCGTGGCAGGGGACTAAAACATGGCGCCTTAACCCACTACATCACTGTTTAGGACTGGAAAGGACACCACTGTGTTTTAATTGTAAATAATTACTTGCTCTATTGAAACTTCTCTCTAAAGTATGCATTTGAATTAATCAGTTGTTTTGGAATCACACCTATTTGCAAAATAGAAATTTAATTTTAGCACATGTATGATAAATAACTGTCCTTACCATCCGAAAATTATTATTTTTCCGTTCTAAATAATTTACTAATGGCTCCAAATGCACATTAAATGACAGAAAATTACAAATTGCATCGTGTAACTAGACACTGGCAAATGAATTTTACGACCCGCATGTTTAATTATTTCGTCGCCAGTTTGTTGTGAAGTTTAGTTTAGTCAAATACTGAAACAAAACCGGTCTCTACATTTCAGATCTGTTTAATTATCCAAAACAACATTACTCTAATCACTAAACAACACAAGATAACTTGTTCTAGGATTACAGGCAGTATAGGATTTTATCGATAAAATACATATTATTAAAATATCTAACCTTTTAGTTTTTATTTTAACAGATTTAAAAACCGAGCATTTGGCCACTGTAGACTCCATGCCCTTCTCCAGGATCATTGAGATCCTGTAGAATCTCAGATCCCGAAGAAGACCATGGAGTCTACAGTGGTTGAAAGCTCGAAAGCTTGACATTCATAAACCTGACATGGCTGATCACCCGCGAAGCCTTGATTAAAATTGGTAGTCGTTTATGGGAGCTTTGTTTCACACTGACTTAGAGAATCTTGGTGATTACGTGAGTATATTATTGATAGTATCATTTGAATATAGGCATAACTGACAGTAAAATCTTAAATCTGACCGTTTAAATAATTAGAGCCAGAATGTAAAATTCAATGCCATAACCGGGATTTGAACCACGGATCTGCCGCTGTCCGTGCGGTTGCTCTAACCTACTGAGCTACTATGGCCAATGTGCGGACATGACATTAAATTCTCCAACTGATTCGCATGTTTCCCGGTAGACTACTAGGGGTTCTCATATGTTATGAGACACGCCTATTGTATTATTACTGTGGCGACTTACTATGCTGTAACTATTTAAGTCCCAATCTCCATACTTAAACCACTATGTTCTTATTTTAGGTAAATTTATGGAAATAATCATTTCTTTCACACTAGTACTGTGTAGGCCGTTTGAATGAGTAGAGTCAGACTGCAACGTAAGTCGCCACAAAAGCTGTGTATCTCATAACATATGAGAACCCCTAGTGGTCTACCAGGAAACATAAGAGTCAGTTGGAGAACCCTCAATGCCTGTCTACGCCTCGGCTATTTTCCTCACACCTGGGTGTTTGCCCATATAGCAGTCTTCCATAAGCCCAATAAACCCAAACACCTCCCCGAAAGCTATCGTCCTATAAGTCTGTTGTCGACCCTCTCCAAGCTGTTTGAAAAAGTAATTCATCGCCGTCTTCTGTCTTACCTTAGTCATAACCATGTTCTTCCGCCTTATCAATTGGGATGTCGTCACAAACATTCCACAACCCATCAGCTTTTACGATTAACTCAGTCAATTGTTCACGGCTTCGAGGCCCATCAGTATACGACGCTGTTTTCCTTGATGTGGCACAGGCATTCGACAGGGTTTGGCATGATGGTTTGCTCCTTAAGCTCTACCGCATCGGTCTTCCTAATTACTTATCACATCTAATCCACAAACATTCCACAACCCATCAGCTTTTACGATTAACTCAGTCAATTGTTCACGGCTTCGAGGCCCATCAGTATACGACGCTGTTTTCCTTGATGTGACACAGGCATTCGAGGGCTTTGCATGATGGTTTGCTCCTTAAGCACTACCGCATCGGTCTTCCTAATTACTTATCACATCTAATCCACAGTTTCCTCTACGACCGCAGCTTTTCAGTACGCATTGGTGGAAAGCTTTCATCCCAACGTAATATTACCGCAGGTGTCCCACTGGGTTCTATCTTGGCCCCGACTCTATTCAATATATACATTTCTGATATTCCTGACTTAGCTCCGACTTCTTTACCTCTTTACGCTGATGACACAGTACTATATTTTTCTCATGTTAATCTCCAGCACGCACAAGTAGTATAGCTCTCTTTAGATCGCCTAACTCATTGGTTCAGCACTTGGCGGATCTCATTGAACACTCAGAAAACCGAAGCTAAAATCTTCACTCTTCGCCGATATACTCCGCTTACACTGTTGCGTCTATACAGGAACAATGTCCCTTGGCTCCCCACTACAACTCCCGTTAAATACCTTGGAGTGCTTTTGGACTCTCGACTGACCTGGCGTGCTCATATCGATCGTCTTATATCACTGGCCTCGGGGTAACTTTCAAAACTCTCACCTCTGTTGCAACGCCGTTCCAGCCTCGGCCTACAGTCTTCATTGTTACTGTACAAATCACTCGTTCGTCCGCTTATTACATTGGCCTGCCAAGTGTGGGGGGCCGCACATACATGTCATCTGCGTCGTCTTCAGGTCATACAGAATCGCTTCATGCGCATCGCTACCAACGCTCCATGGTCCATCCGTAATCAGCAGCTCCATCACGAACTAGGACTGTTACCTCTTCACGACTACATTCGCAGGATCGCTCGTTGTTTCTTTTCCACGCTGCAAGAAGTTTCAGGAGCTGTGTATTATAACATCGGCGTCCGCACGCGCCAGCCCTCACGCTTGAAGAGGAGACTACCACAGGACCTGCTTCTAAGTGATACATCTGATTCGAGTGATTCTAGTGCTTGATGTCTGTCTTACATCTTCAATATTGACATAATTTCTCAGAGAGTATTATTGGAGTTCTAACTTAATGTAGTTAGGGGGCGGCCTGCTAGCCTACCCCTGAGTGTTATTGTTCTTATTGTACTGTTACGTTCTTTTCACTCTGATCTGTAAAGCATTGTACTGCTGATCGATCAATAAAAAATAAGAGTCAGTTGGAGGATTTCATGTCATGTCAGCATGCTGGCCATAGTAGCTTAGTGGTTTAGAGCAACCGCACGGAAAGCGGGAGAACCGTGGTTCAAATCCTGGCTATGGCATTGAATTTTTCAGTCTGCCTCTACTCATCCAACCTTAGCCTACACACAGCTAGTGCGAAAGAAATGATTATTTCCATCAATTGGCCGTTTAAAGTTGTTTCTTTTTAATCAAGAACAGAAATACACACCATTAGTTATATAGCGTTACAAACATGCGTCATTATGCTACCTTGATCACTTCAGAGAAAACAGGTCCATGTACAAGGTAAATTTTAAATTATCCATGCACAACATTTTCATTTCCCATGAGTGGGTCTCAACGGGCTCATATTCTGGGACTCCCTTCATCCGTTAACATGTGTGGCCTAATGTTTCTGTTGTGACCATGGCTTTTAGCCAGATTAAGTTCTGGAAGAGGGCTGACGTACCAAAACAAAATAGCCGAGAACAACATTTAGATGATTCCTTGGTTTTACCTCTGACTCTGCTTTGGCCATCTCTTCTCGAGTCTCTTACTGTTCGAATTCATTCCTGCTATCTATACGTTTGATCATTACTGTGTATCCACCACCGAGGAAGGCCTGAAACAAATGAAACATACGTGGATGCTATTACGTTGCATAACAACAGAGTTAGTTGCTCTCTTCTTTTATATAACAATTAGTTTGTTGAAGTTAACTGCTGACACTAAACAAATAAAAGTGCAGATGATGTATATCCTTCAAAATATACTTGAAACAACGTATTCACTTTAATTTGATTAATATTTGTAGACATGTTTTTCTATATATTTTATTGTAGGTGCAAAAGGATTACAGGAATACGGTACCTAAAGCGATATTCAGCTGTTTTAAAAGCTGACCGCTTAGTGATTGTTTTGGAATTCCTTTATATTTGTATGGCTGAGAGAAGGGGAAAAAGAATAAGAAAAATGCTAGTGTTGAAGGTCAGATCAATAATAACAAATATTTCCTAATGATTAACTTAAAAGTATTTTATCAAAAAGCCTGCAGCAAGGAAACATTTTGCCCGCCTTGGTAGCGTGGTGGTAGCATGTCTACCTCACGGTCAAGAGGTCCCGAGTTCGAATCTCGGTCAGGGTGAGTTACCTGCATCAGGTTTTCCGGGGTTTTCCCTTATCCTGTATGACGAATGTGGGGTAACTCTAAGATCCATGGACACCTGACTCATTGGAGTATCATTTCATTCATTCCATTCATCGTTCTATATGACTTAACGTTGGATGACGTAAATTACACACACACACACACACACACACACACACACACACACACACACAAAGAGGTAGTTAGTGTAGTAGGAGCTTTTCATTAAACGTTACCCGTTCAAACGCTAAAACATATCCGACGATGAATGAAATGGTTAAAATGATACTCAAGTGTGCTTAAGAGTTAACCAGCATTCATCTTTCAGTATAAGGCAAAAAACCCCGAGAAAACCTTATCCAGGTAACTCACATCTGACCGACATTTGAACTCGGGGACCTCTTGAACGAGAAGCAGACGCGCTACCACCTAAGCTACCAAGGCGAGTATATTGGGTTGTGTTTTATCTCTTATGATTTGTTTATTAATTGTGCAGAAGTTATCCGGAATGAAGAAGATCTCAGAGGTGACTTCTAGAAAGTTAATTTGTACGCCTCGGTAGCGTAGATGATAGACTCTCTGCCTCACGGTCAAGAGGACCTGATTTCGAATCTCGGCTGGAAGGTCTGGATAAGATAATCCTGGGGTTCCCCTTATCCTGAAAGATAAATGTCAGGTAACGCTTAGCTCTATGGACTCTGGGGTCATTTGCGTATCATTTCACCCATTTCATTCATTTGATATGACTAAACATTACAGGACGTTAATTAAAAAAAAAAGACAATTCATAAACATATTCTATATGTATACATCCAATATATTGTGTATATGTTAATAAGAATTGCCAGCGCCATGTTTGAGAAGCTCAAAGTGTTCGAATAATTGTGCGTATATTGCCCAGTTTGGGTGGAGCATTTTCTTGCTTATCTTAGTGTTGAAAGTCGCTGCGCCTGCTTTGCCAACTATTTATTTAGAAATTATATTGCTAATTTGTGAGCTCGTAAAATTAAAGTCAAGTTGCAGAAATTACAAATGCTCTATTCCAGTAGAAAGACAGTTTTTACACCCCTCACAGGTTCTAAAAGTGGCCTCTCATACACACAATAGTCTCTGGTTGCTTCATTACACATAAACAAATGAACAAAATCACTCACGGTACTCTTTAAAGGTTCACAGTTCTCTATTTTCGCCCCACTACACAAGTCCAATTACATATGTCTCGATAAAATATCCACGGCTTCTTTTATATCTCCACTCATTGTTCTAGAAATTAGTGAAATGTTCTGTATCAATCAAGACGGCACCAGAAGAAAGACGAACCTTCCAGACATCTGTCCCTTTCTTTCTCCGTTTCGGCAAGCTTTTATCTCCGCACTGCGCTGTCTTTTGCGCGTGCCAGCCACGCTCGTCCAACAATGCCTCACGACAACATTAACACAGACAAAATTTTAGAAATAAATTCCTTTTAATTCAGGAATCTTAAAATTCCAGATAAATGAATTCTGTTATCGAATTTTTGTGGTAATATGCAACAACCTTTTTTACCTACAATGTATATGGCAGTGAAATGGGATATTAGAATTATAATTCTCTGCTTAATAATTATATTTATAATCAGCTGACTCTAGCTCAAAAACCTTGTATCATTCAACTTATGCAAGGTTTGCTTATCAACTTCTCAACTATATATTTTCCATTCCGTGCTTAATTTAAGGAAGAAGTTTAAGAAATATAATAGCCTATGGTATCAATATTCAAGAAGTAAACAAGCCAGATGAGAAGACGATTAAAAATGGACGTTTCTGGAGCATACATTGTTCTCATTAGGATATTTTTAGGCATGTTACAACCACAAGATAGATATAACACAAATGTCAAGCAAGACTACCAATAATCGCATCACTGAACAAAAGACTGTTTTCAGTAAATTAAATGCCAGGTCACGAGATGGCGTGAGTATAGAAAATTATTTAGCTCAAAGAAACGAAGCTGGGAGGTTATTTTTACCCACATAGGGCTAGTTTTTAACAATATTATAATATAAATATACAAAAAAACTAAACATTTTACGAAATTTAAATTTGGTATGATTATAGTATAAGGGTGTGTGCATTTAACGACTGTATAATATTTACATTAAGTTCATATAGTTCCTTGCATAAGGCACTCTGTGTATCCTGAAAAAAAGTGTTATAACCTATGCTTCATGTCTAGGCTCCATATAGGAATTTAAAGCTATGGGTACCAATATTTTTATTAAATAACATATGGTACAGTTTTATAATCTATACTAAATAAAAAGCATACATATTTTATACAATGCACATGAAAAATTATTTTGTTGTGTTAAAAAAAGGTAATATTTTTAAGGACTGAATTTTATTTTCCTCCATTTTTATAAATCATATGAATATACAAGATAGATTAAGGTGTTCGGAGAACATTAAAAATTAGCAATAAAATTTTTGTATCAATATCTTTTATAGTTTATGAGGAACATGTACCCAAAGTATGAAAAATCAAGGTTTTGGGAAATCACGATCAAATTAAGCACCATTCCTTTTAAATTATACATACTCTCAGATCATGCCTGCTCCATATTCCTGCTCAGTTAGGTTTTCCTCATCTTTTCTTTTCCTTGTCTTACTTCTATCTCCACTTTCAAGCAACTGAGCTGTTCTTTTTGCCTCTGAGAGTCGACGCACTTCTTGTTTAGACATGCTGCCCACATATTTTCACCAACCTTTATACCCAGTTTTATCATTACTTTATGCCTACCACTGCAGCCATCATTAGAACAAACAACACTATCATATACACCAATTTTTAAAGTTTTTGGCACAACATGCACAGTTTTTGGTATTTTTTCCCATATTATATGATGAAAACTTCTCATTTGGGTTTTGGGTTCGACCATGCAAGCACTTTCTCAGTAATTCATCTTGAGAACCTTCCCTAAATACTGGTTTAATTGCCAAGAGAACCTCTTCTGGAAGAGAGTGTTTATGTTTATAAATTTCTTTCCTAATCTGAGCTCTTTGAAAGCCACATCATGTATCTTCTCATTTAGGACACAAACCATGCTGTGGATTACTATCTGTGGATAATTTATGAAAATAAATGGCTCAGATAGCTTGTTTCATTTCTGAAATTGTTTTATCTGTATTTCTCCTGATAGTCCATAATACTGCTGGAGGAGGTCAATCTCACTGTCTGTTAGTCTTCCACGACCTGCAAGTGGTTTGCCATCTGGAAGAATTTTTCCCTTCATATTACATCAGAAGGTGGGCGTGTCATTGCGCTGCCATCTTTAAATTGATGCATTAAATGGCTTTAATTCTAGCTGACACCCTATGTTTTATATATAATTTAAAAGCTGAAGAATTGTATAATTTTTAACATTAAAAACAAAAAAGAAAATTTTTTTGAAGCCCATCGACCTCCCAGTACCCTAACTTGATGATCAAGCTCTATAGATCTATGCTTCTTAAGTCAATGGATTTCCATTTTTAAGGCCGGTTTCCAAGAGGAGCTGAACTGAAATCCAGCACCACGACTAAGCGTGCTTCTCTAGGAGGAAATGGCCAAAGGCTACTTAACTCTCCTGATGATTGAAGGGATGGAAGCTCCCGAAACGTCTTTTCTAATCGTCTTTTCACTTGGCTTGATTCCCGAGAGGATCTTAAAAATATTCTACGCCAGGAAAGCCACAGGCCTTATTTTACGGTATCAACGTTCTCTCTCATTGGAGGGAGTGATGTTAAGTAGGTTTAGGAAAACCGTTTGACGTGGCTCTATGATTGACTTATGTTGTGTGTTGCAGGGGTCGGTGTGTACATCTCGAGGGTGGAAGAAGGGAGTGTAGCGGAACGAGCCGGTTTAAGGCCCGGAGATACCATTCTTGAGGTGAACGGAACACCCTTCTCCACTATCTCTCATGAGGAAGCGCTCAAGGTAAGATAATGCCATTTTATATTTGGGTATTCTTTTTGTCAGGTTATTTGCTCTACGAAGAGCAATCATCGAGCAAGAGAAAAGGTGGGGAAGATGATGTTGAGAAAAGTTTCTTTTACTGGAAGGAAATATTCTATTGAGTATATTTCAATTGGTTTGGAAATATATATCCAAGGAAATTGTATTTCGGAATATATTATTCATGAGAGAAAGAAACTGTCAGTGAAGTGTTTCTCCCTAAAGTAGAAGAGATTATATTACCTTCCAACATAGATTCTTTTTCGGTGAATAAGAGAAAGTATCCTGGAGAAAGTATTCTTCTTCCGATATATCAGAGCTGACAACAAAACTGGGTTGCTATATAGGAACGTTATTCGAACTAAAATGAAACATGCTCAAGGCAATTTGATTGTAAATATAGTTTAACTGTAAACTATTACTGTAATGTTGATACATAAATTACTGTATGAAGTGCTATAGGTACCATGTCCTTGAAAACAGTAGTTTTCTTTTGTTCATTAGCCCTAACTTCAGTTAAGATAATTACCTTGTCATATTAGTGTACTTGAATTTTGTCATTCATCTTTTATAATCTCACACTTACTTAACTACATCTTGATCTTAAATGAATATATTTCGTTGTAATATTGGTAACAATAATTAGAGAATAACTAGGAAATTAACATTGCGAGTAGTGATGAAGACATTCAAATGTTTTCTTATGTATTTGTACAATTCGTTCAACAGTAATGCATTTTAGTGTTAGTGCAGTGTCACCTGCATAAAAGCATTTCTACTAAGTATAAATTCATTAATTCATCTTCTGAAATTGAAGTCGTTTATCTTCTGATATTGCCTTTCAGTTGTTCCAATGTATGCTAGTTGTTGCGATGCACTTTATTTTTAGGTGTATTAGGATCCTAGAGATCATAGTTCTTTACTAATACTCCTATCTTCAAAAGTTTCCCTAATTAATTGCAACGATAGATCAGCTGTATGCACTGTAGCGAGACTTTTTGGGCGGTCGGTTGGTCTGCCACCAGTGAAAAATAACTTGAGTTTGTGGGTTCCTAGAACTATGCGTCTAAATAAACAATTTTATGAAAATAAATACTGATAAAACAACATTCCAAATATTTAGCTTAAAAAGAAAATCCCTAAATTAAATCTGCAGTTCAAGAAAACAAACCTGAAACAAACATATGAAACAAAATATTTAGGAACAATTTTTGATTCAAAATTATCTTGGAAACATAATATTGAAGCAGTAGTAAATCAATCAACAAAATATTTTCGATTTTGAAAAGATTAGCTGGGCTCAATTGGGGCAGTAATCGGGAAACACTAAACACCACATACAAAGCATTCATCAAGCCAATACTTCTTTATAATGCAGAGGTAATAATTACAGCAAACAGTTCTAACATAAATCACCTAGAAGTATCCCAAAATCAGGCCCTGCGACTAATAACCAGTGCAGCAAAATCAACTCCAATAACGGCAATGCAAGCCTTAACTCGGAACTATCCAATACATCTAACTTTAGAGGAGCAGGCACTAATACAACATGAAAAAATGTTGCGGTTAAAAACAACAAAATGGGAGAAAAGATTACTACAACCAATCAAGATGAAAACACAAACAAGTTTCCTACACAAAGTTACCGCATTAAAACAGATCTGAATCTTCCTAATTCTAAAGAAAACATTTTAATCAAAGAAAACCCACTGACTTTGGAACCAATTAATATTCAATTAGATTTAGAACAAATA
This sequence comes from Mantis religiosa, assembly GCA_030765055.1. Taxonomy (NCBI): domain Eukaryota; kingdom Metazoa; phylum Arthropoda; class Insecta; order Mantodea; family Mantidae; genus Mantis; species Mantis religiosa. The sequence goes on along the minus strand of CM060953.1, from coordinate 30,834,750 downwards.
GTTACAAAATCTGAAACTTCCAAACCTGTACTAAAAGCACTAGCATTAGAAACTGTGAACAATAGATACCCACCTGAAGAATGGTTACATATCTGCACAGATGGATCTAAGTTGGACAACAACTCAGGAGCAGGAATTAAGTGTGCACTGTTCTCATTCTATCAATCAGCAGGATACCACACAGCAAATTTTGATGCAGAAGTAACGGCTATTCATATTTCACTCCAACACCTTCTATTCAGAATAGATAAATTAAAAATGCTGTCATACTTTCTGATTCTAAAGCAGCATTATGTGCAATAAGTTCATATAAAACGAGGTAAATCCAAATTAAAGAATGTCACAAAATGATACAACTTCAAAAACTACAGAAAAGAATTATATTACAGTGGATACCTGCACATTGTGGAATTGCTGGAAAAGAATCAGCTGATTTCCTTTCCAAAAAAGATGCAAATTTAATTCAGAACAAAAGTAAAAACTTACCCCTTACATCCATAAAATTATTAATCAAAAGCAAATATAAAAACAAAGAAAACCAATTAATATCTAACAAAGCCAAAGATAAAAAATGGAACACTTTAATTAAAAATACAGAAATTATTCAAGAACTCCCACGTAAAACTGCAGTAGTAAATTTTAGATTACTGACAGAACATGATTATTTGACAAACACTTACACAGAATAGAAATTTATACAAGTCCAAATTGTCCTCTGTGCAACAAAGAAGAGGAAATGACTGAAGAACATCTTTTAACCTGTGAAGCCCTACCTGCCGGACCAAGTACACAGAAATATTGGAGAGCAAGAGAGCTAATGTCTTCATTGCCAAAGCCTAGCATTTGACAACAAAGAAGAGGAAATGACTGAAGAACATCTTTTAACCTGTGAAGCCCTAACTGCCGGATCCACTACACAGAAATATTGGAGAGCAAGAGAGCCAATGGCTTCATTGCCAAAGCCTAGCATTTGAAAAGAAGAAGAGGAAATGACTGAAGAACATCTTTTAACCTGTGAAGCCCTACCTGCCGGACCTACTACACAGAAATATTGGAGAGCAAGAGAGCTAATGGCTTCATTACCAAAGGCTAGCATTTGACAACAAAGAAAAGGAAATGACGGAAGAACATCTTTTAACCTGTGAAGTCCACCTGCTGGATCCAATACACAGAAATATTGGAGAGCCAATGGCTTCATTGCCAAAGCCTACCATTTGACAACAAAGAAGAGGAAATGACTTAAGAACATCTTTAAACCTGTGAAGCCCAACCTGCCGGACCCACTACACAGAAATATTGGAGAGCAGGAGAGCTAATGGCTTCTTTACCAAAGCCTAGCATTTGAAAACAAAGAAGAGAAAATGACTGAAGAACATCCTTTAACCTGTGAAGTTCTACCTGCTGGACACACTACACAGAAATATTGGAGAGCAGGAGAACTAATGGCTTCATTGCCAAAGCCTAGCATTTGACAACAAAGAGGAGGAAATGACTGAAGAACATCTTTTATCCTGTGAAACCCTATCTGCTGGACCCACTACACAGAAATATTGGAGAGCAAGAGAGCTAATGGCTTCATTGCCAAAGCCTAGCATTTGACAACAAAGAGGAAATGACTGAAGGACTTCTTTTAACCTGTGAAGCCCTACCTGCCGGACCTACTACACAGAAATATTGGAGAGCAAGAGAGCTAATGGCTTCATTGCCAAAGTCTAGCATTTGACAACAAAGAGGAAATGACTGAAGAACATCTTTTAACCCGTGAAGTCCTACCTGCCGGACCCACTACACAGAAGTATTGGAGAGCAAGAGAGCTAATGGCTTCATTGCCAAAGTCTAGCATTTGACAACAAAGAAGAGGAAATGACTGAAGAACATCTTTCAACCTGTGAAGCCCTACCTGCCGGTCCTACTACACAGAAATATTGGAGAGCAAGAGAACTAATGGCTTCATTGCCAAAGTCTAGCATTTGACAACAAAGAAGAGGAAATGACTGAAGAACATCTTTCAACCTGTGAAGCCCTACCTGCCGGTCCTACTACACAGAAATATTGGAGAGCAAGAGAACTAATGGCTTCATTGCCAAAGTCTAGCATTTGACAACAAGGAGGAAATGACAGAAGGACTTCTTTTAACCTGTGAAGCCCTACCTGCCGGTCCTACTACACAGAAATATTGGAGAGCAAGAGAGCTAATGACTTCATTGCCAAAACCTAGCATTTGAAAACAACAGCAACAACAGAATTAAGCGTGTAGTTTGCATAAGTTTAAAATGTTTTTATTGTTGCAAAAAGTAACTTTGTATACCACTCACAGCAGTAGAATAACGTGACATACACAGCAGCAGTCTTCAAGGTCGTCTCGCCGCTCCACCACACGTAAACATCATCACCATCATCCGACTTCAAGGAAATTGATCGGACCATCTCATTCCTGGCCTGCCAACATTTCTTCTACCTACAGGTTTATACTTGTATACTATTTGTGGTGTACGGTCTTCGGTCATTCTCTGCACATGATCTTGCCATTTTTGCCTGTATGCAATGATTGTTTCATTTATACTCTGAATTTCCAAGTCTCTTCTAATATCCTCGTTTCTTTTCTTGTCTATGAGTCTATATCCTGCCACCTGTCTCAGAAATTTCATCTCTGCAGCCTCCACTTTCTTCTGTTGTGAGATAGTCAAGACCCAGTTTTCACACCCATAAGGCAGGGTTGGGATCGCCATTATTTTGTACAGTTTTAACAAAGTTTGACGATTACAATTTTTATAAGTTCTTTTTACTGTGCCACATATTGTTTGGAATTTGTTTTTTTGTTTTGTATATCTCTATTACTGGTATATGACACAATATAGCCAAGATAACTAAAATAACTTTGTTGTTGCATGGGTTCATCATTTATGCAAATTTTTGATCTCAAATGGCTCGTTCCTATAAATGCCATTATTTTTGTTTTTTTCATATGAAATTATACAATCAGTTTATCAAGAACCAAAAGGGATAATAAGATTAGATGGACAAATATCAGAACCATTTCTGATGAATAAAGGAGTTAAACAAGGAGATAGTCTCAGCCCACTCTTATTTATTATTGTGATGGATGAAATATGGAAAATTTGCAAAAGAAGAACAGCAAGAACTATGATAGGATATAGAAATTTAAGAACAGTTTGGGCACAATTGTTGATATATGCTGATGACGTCATATTAATAGCAAATAGTAATAATAATTTACAATTAGCGCTAAATGAATGGAAAGAAGAATTAACTAGAAAAGGTTTAGAATTAAACATACCCAAAAGTAAAACCACGTATATAGGAAGGAAAGAAGAAGAAGAAGTTAAAATTAAATGTAATGATGAAATCTTAGAACAGGTAGACAGTTATGAATTCCTGGGTACAATTATAAATAAGGATGGAAAAATAGAGCAGGAAATTTTAAACAGAATAAGAAAGGCCAATTCGGTCTACTATCAGATTAATAATACTATTGTGGGAAAAAAGGAAATAACAAAGGATACAAAAATTATAGTATTTAAAACAATAATACTACCAATTCTATTATATGGAGCAGAGAGCTGGACTCTCCTACAGAAAAAAGAAAGCAAAATAACCGTTATGGAAATGAGATATTTAAGATGAGCTGTGGAGAAGAAAGAAGAGATATGATTAGAAATGTAACAGTAAGCGAAGAGTTGGGTACACACTCCGTTAAAGAAATATTGGAAAAAGGACAACTTAAATGGTATGGACATGTACTCCGCATGTCAGAAGAAAGTAAACCCAAACAATATTTAGAAGCAAGACCAGAAGGAAAAAGAATTAGGGGAAGGCCACGCATGTTGTATCAGGAATACATTGAGAAGTTGGGGAAGGATAGAGGGAAAACCATGACAGAAATGAAGAGATGGACCGAGAAAAGTGGAGGAAATGGGTAGAAGAGGCTTGTACGCCACGCTTAAAAGCACAAAGGAGTTAGAGAAAGAAGAAGTAATATTATTTAATTTAATATATATATATATATATATATATATATATATATATATATATATATTAAATAGGGTAGGTGACAATAGACACCCCTGTCTTAGTCCTAAATTAATCTCTACTACGTTATCTTTTTCTATGGATTTCTCCAATTTAAATTTTGTATTTATATACATACTTTGTACTGTTCCTACCAAACATTGAGGAAATTCATTTTTAATCATTATTTCCAATAGCAGATTTCTTTTTACTTTATCAAAAGCGTTTACATAGTCTATAAAAGATATTAGAGTTGGTAGATTATATACTATCAGACATCTCTCTCTTTCTCTCTTTCTGCAAGCGTCCAATTCGCTGTCTCTTTCCTGCCCACGCGTAATAGCTCTGGCTTTGTGGTGGCTCCAATCCAACAATGTGATCGGCGACAATAAGCACTGTATAACGATAACAATGACTATAGAAAATTAAAAAATATGTATTTGATCCATTGAGGAGGTCAAACCGTCTCCTATGGTTTACCACTTAGTCATCCAAAATGAAAAGGACTACAGAGGCTATTTATTCCTAGCTAATATAATACATTTTAATTGTTATGAACTTATTTTAAACCTGTTGTACCTAGATCGAAATAGTTAGAGCCTTTTTAGAAGACTTACTAGAATTGAAAACGCTTGCAAATTAGGGAAATTTTTAAAATTTTTGTATCTCATGCTCGGAAGAGGTTATAAATTCGGTATTGAACATACCTTTTGTTTTTAAAATATGCTGTTCACAGACAGATAGAAGCACTGTCCTTAAGGATCTTTTATTAGCACTTTTGGTTTTTCCGCTGGATGAGTGTAATTTTCTTTTCAACTGGCCAGCCGCTTAGTTGGTGCCTTCTACTTCAGAACCGAGATGAATAGGTGCATCACAATACTGAATATTTGTAATGAGTTGAGAGAAAAATTATAAAAGGCATGCAATACAGGCTAGCGAAATGATTACATAGTATGTACCATATTACAGGCAGAAATAGTACATTTATGTCACAACTTAAAACCTCACCTACAAATAGCAGTGTTTCCTAATCTTAGACTTGTAAAATATGACAGAAATATCACAACTTTTCCTTTTGAAGGTTAAATATTCAATTATAACATTAAAATTATGTGTGTTTAATGTTAAACATACACAATTGAGAAACGACTCTTAAGGGCGTGGTCTCATACTTGGGTTAAAAATAAAACGACATTGCATTTACAGAAGGACTTACAGCAAGGAGGGCAATCTGATGTGTTCAACGAAATAGCAGTTTCTTTTATGAAGAAAACTAATCTGTAGAGTGGAGAGAAATGGAAGACACGCCTGTTCAGCCCTGCTTCATTTTATTCAGTGTTGCTTCTTTGTTACTAAACTTTTACCATCATCTACAATTAAAGCATAGATCCCTTCATTCCAACTATGATATGATACCTCAAATAAGCTTTTGTTATTATGAAGCATACAGTAATCAAAATTAAAGAATAATAGCGCAATAATTACGTTATTAGGTATCATAATGACTAATAACTTAACTTCTTTTAAAATTAGTCGGCAGTTTCCTTTAACCATATAACCATTTATGTATCAAATTTAACTGAAAAAGGGTTCATGTAATCTCGATTATTAAAACAATAACTTTATGTATTTACCTATTTTATGAAGGGTGTCAGTAAAATAAGGTCTTCAAGGCGCTGGAGACGTGAGGAACGCTATTACAGAGATCCGGCAACACTAGCGTATAATTTAGTTTCACCCCTTAAAATTCCCATCCCAACGAATCCGTTGCAACCATCAGTCTTGGCTGGGCAGCCGTTTGCGATGTAGCTTCCTATCACTTCCGCCGTCAAGTGCGATTTGCCTGCAGTGATCCGTTTTTTGAGTGCCAACGACACTATTCCCACTAAAATTCATCGTCAGTTATGTGAAGTCTATGGGCCACAGTGTATGGACGTCAAAAACGTGAAAAAATGAGCCAGAGAGTTCAAAGATAGATGTACAGACGTCCATGACAAACAGCGCTCTGGTCGGCCTTCGGTTTCAGCCGAAACAATTGCAAAAGTGGAGCAAGAAATGCTTAAAGATCGGCGTGTGACAGTTAGCGAGCTGTGCGAACTTATCCCTGAAGTCAGTAAGACTACGATTGACAATATTTTGACCGAACAGTTGCATTATCGCAAGGTGTGTGTGAGGTGGGTCTCCAAAATGCTCACCGAAGGTCTCCTGGCCCAGTTCGGAAGGGACATCCTCATCTATCCCCCTACAGTCCAGACTTAGTACCTAGTGATTATCATCTGTTTCCTGAGTTGAAGTCACACCTGGGTGGAACACATTTCCAGACCGAAGATGATTTGAAAAACGAGGTTGAGTGCTGCCTGCGCAACTTGGCGGGAGAGTGCTATGACAAGGGTATACAGAAACTGCAAAAGTGCATCGATTGCAATGGTGGTTATGTTGAAAAACATCTGTAAGTTGCGCCTTTCCATCAATCTAACATTCATTGCCAATAAACATGTTTTTTACAATAAATAAAATTGCAGACCTTGTTTTACGGACACACCTCGTGGAACACAGGGATGTGATACCATAGAAATTTGTCCGAAATGCATTCGAGCCAACCAACTTGAGTGAAGGACATTTCTTAGTTCTTCTTATTTGCCATATGAATGCTGGCTTGACTAGCTTTATCCATGAATTTTGCTAATATCCTTCATCACTGCATTTAATTTTGTGCTTCTACTCCTCCATCCACGTACTAGGGTTGATCTCCCATACTGGATAAGCTATTATTCAAAGTTTGCTTTATACTCGACAGGTCATACAAATATAAGGGTAGGCTGTCGAAGAAAAATAATTTAAGAACAGCGTACGTTAGATTATCTGTAATCCTCTTCAGGAAAGGATCTCCTTGAAAAACGAAGGAGCTTAAGAAGGCTCTGGACACAACCACGGAGCCTAAATACAGAAAAGTACAACAGAGGCTGTAGCACTTCATTCGGAAACAAGTAACAATCGCATAATCATTTTTAAAGAAACTTGAGCCTGCTCGTGTAAACAATGGCACCAACGACCTTCACTCTAGTATGTTTTCAAATGGGAAGAGTTCTGCATCACGGCGGATGAGACGTGTTTGTGTGCTCGGCGTTGCCACCCACACTCTTCATATTTACCTTGCTCTCACACACTATCATAGAGCATGCAAGCCTCATTGTCTCTAGACATAACTAAACTATCCAAACTTTTGGAATAATATTTGTTAAGCACACCCATATGTGAAAATTGGTCAAAAAGAGCAAAAAACAACAATTTTTTGTCTAGTTAAATAGAGTAAGCCACGTTTTAAATTTTCTATTATTCTTAATCTATACAACCCTTTAAAATTGTGGCATAAGACTAAGTGGCCCACTGTAAGTAGGCACAGTGCTTTATATCACCTATTTTGGCGATCTTCTGATGTTTTTAATTTTCATCGCCTTTCAGAATATAAATTTCTCCACACGATGCAGCTTTTAAACTAGAAGCTCGAAAATTTTTGTGCTTGGGTAAACACAGTACAAAGAAAATTGTTGGGATAAGTTTTTTATATCACCAGTGTTTACGCAATTAAATAGCAAAGCCCATATTTCACTAGCATATATTAAAAATGAATAAAAGGAGAATGGTATAGTTTTTTTATCCTAAAAAGGGTCAGATTAAAATTTCAGCTCATAAATTTACTAATATGTATTTGAGTATAACCGCGAAGTTTTATTTTTCTGAAACTAGAATTGCATCATGTGGAACAGTTTAATTAAATGAAAATGAAACACTATAAATATATTAATATCACACAAATTATTTTGCACAAAGGTGTGAAAATTAGTGTGTGAACTATTGTTCATACTAAATAATTGTATTAAAGTTTCAAGTAAATCCAAACAAAATTGTAGATTTTAGGATTTGCACAGATGGCTATCCTTAAAATCAAAATTGCAAAAACATATTAGCATGTTTTAGATGCTATAATTAAAATAATAGTTTATACATTACCTATTTTTTCAATTCCAATGGAACTGCCAGTGGTTCATTTATATAGCGGTGAATGTCACTTCGGTCAAGAAACAACACTCATTGTCACTGTCTTCATCGTATGAGTCTTACAAATGTGTGATGATAGGTTCCAAAAGCTCATCACTTGATGTTTATTATCAAAAGTAATTTTCTTGTAGTTCTTCTGCATATAGTACAGTTTTGTACTGCGTTATTGTGTCACCTTGTGCCACCTTGTCTGTTTCTTTTTCATGAGTAAGTAGCTCAACGCCAGTCAATTTAAAAGTATTATTTCGGTTTGCAACCACAGTTTTATTTGAGCCCACACTAAATTGGATTGTATTGGCAGTGATAAGGGAAAATCGGATTACCTCGTGCCCCATTTCAGTTGAAACTTGATTCATCTAATGCACTTGTTCATGGTTTTCATACGGAAGAACTGATTTGAATGCTCTGGAGTAAATAAACATGTCCTCGTTTAAGAATCCCAGGTATTAATTGTTTCCTAGACAGCATTAGAAACAAGAAAAACCCTTTCCATGAATGGGAACTATAACTTGGTTATCAGCTTGAATGACTCAGATTAAAAAAAAAACAGTTGAAGTCCGGAAACTCGTTAGGAAAACGGAATGTGTAGTGTTTAACGCCCGCTTTTACTACATACAGCACCGCAGGCGATGACACTGGTGATACATGAGATGAAGATGGAGCACCGGTGGAATGAGATGATGGGAAACCGGAGATCCCGGAGAAAACCCTCTCCAGCGCCGTGTTGTCCACGACTAATCTCACTTTGCGGTTGCCTGGGATCGAACCCGGGCCGCCTTGGTGAGAGCCAAGCGGTGTAACCACTGAGGCACGGCGCGGCCAAACTCGTTAGGGATTTGTCAGTGGAAAGCTTCGGATCAGAAAAGAAACTAATATAACTTACAAAGTACATTGCACTACATTAGAAACCAGCCTGGGTAAGTTAGTTTCTAAAGCAACGAAAGTTCAGTGACTGTCTTTTGGTGACATCTTTTACTAAAGCTTATATATTTTTAATACAAATTTTATGTCTCGTAAATAACTTTTAGTGGGTACTTGAACCCGAATAACTTTCAACCTGACAAGCCTTCAAAATTAACTATTTTTTTAGAAAGTGAAGCAAATAGATCTTTATCATATGAGTGAGTTTTGCCTCAATCATATCACAAAGAGTAAAACTATTCCTTACAGGTACATATTGCTAAACGTGTGACATGGAATCGTGCTCCGTAGACTAGGTGGTAACATGCTAGCGTCTGGTTGCTCGACGTTGCGGGTTCATGACTTCCTTCCTAAGGGAAGAAGTATAAATACAAACTCAGTTTGTTTCGGCTGCCATGGAAGCTAAAAGCAACTTTGCCATGTAAAGGACTTAAGTATCTAATGTTCACCACTTCCTCACCTGGCCACGTGATTGTAAAACTAAGTTATTCAAGGAAATATTGGCTGATGATTTTCTTAGTCGTAGCCTCCAGATTCTGTACTAATTCGGTCATATGATATGATCAGGGAACGAAGGGTAAATCTGGCACTTGATTCACATCTGGCATCACATATTTTGTGCTTAGTAACCCCAAAAGAAACGGATGAGATAAAAGAATGCCAGGAGGATGTAAGTCACAGCATTAGTGGTGATAAAGTTGTTTAAAGTTGCGTTCCAAACTTGAGAACTGAATCATTTGAAAAGGCTGCGCACATAAGGCTTTCCTCTTGCGGAACCGAGGAATCTTGATCCATTTGAGGTGGCACAGATCTATCGGGCAAAGCCGAAGGAATAGTATACAATGAGCCATGCAGCCAACAATGACTGATACTATACAGCCTCTAACCCTGCCTGAAATATGAAATTATAGAATCTAAAATAAAGAAATTCCCCAGTCTTGATAACTCGGGAAAAACACAAAAACTCGTTGTTAGCTAAGTAGGTCACAGGAATAGAATCAAAGATTTCCCGAATGCGAGACCTACACGGTACCACGTTGCCATTTCACTCGGTACTTGAGTTATAGTTGACGCTGTAGTGAGCAGGCAAATTTCACAATGGACCATACACCTGCTATGGAACCAACACTCAATCTCGAGGTCATACGTGTACTCGTGAATGGGAGATTTACAGTTATAATCCTGCCAAGACCATCCTCTTGTTAGACTTTCTTTCAGTTCTCATAAATGCATATACCGAGGAAGTAACTTAAGGGGGGACGTACGAGAAAAGGTTCAAAAAATCTATTTTTAAATTGTTTTGTAAAATAGTATATAGTACTAGCTATCAAACGCCAAAATATTATGACTGTACGTGGTCTGTATGTACCTTTAAAAATTAAATGCCCTAGTGTTGCACAGTAGCATAGTAGCAACACATAGTCTTCCATCAGCTGTCTTGGAATCTATAAAGCCCATCTACCAATTCTTAGCACACCCAGACTTGCAGCACACTCAGACACCCAGATCTAAAAAATATGTCTCTATGGAGAGACACAAAACCCAAATGAAAGCCTCAAAAGTTTGATATGGAAAAGGTGTCCCAAAACATCATTTGTGTCTTCCATAGTGGGGAAAATTGCTACAATGCTGCAATAGTGTTTAATGATGGAAATGTTGGCAAAAAGAAAATTATGCACCAGTTAGGGTATCAACCTGGTGTATTTGTGGAAACAATTTTGCAGAGTATCGACAACATTCGCATCTCTGATGCAGAAAGAGCTATGAAATTAATGCAGAAAGAAGCAAGACAGAAGAGGAATTTAAAAAGAAAGGCTGAAAAATACCAGAATGAGCATACAGACTAGGGATATGGGAAGTTCTGACTTAAAATTAAAAGGCAAACTGAATAACACTTACTGTATTTTTAATTGCCTTTCCCCGTAACTTGCATTTTCTACAACTTCAACCCATTTTTCTCTCAAAATACTTCATCTACTGTGATGCAAGTTAGTATACATCTTTCTTATACCACAATGAACATTTTGTTGGTTCTACAATTTAAGATTAAGTTTCAGATGGAATGTGATGATACAAAATATACGAAATTATTCTAATTTTTAAAGGATGCATATGATTAACTTTTTTTAAAATTCTATACAGCTTCAATAAGAAATCTAAATCCAACAGATTCATTTTTAGTGTGTTTTAAAATAACATACCAAATTTCAGAAAGATAGCATATGTGAATTTTGAAAAAAATGGGCTTAAGTTTGTAAATAGTTTGCATATAGAAAAAAATACGTAGTATTAGTTATAAACAATGGAAAATTATCAAAATATTTTTGCATATTAACTGTATTATCTTAAATGAGTATACTAAGTTTCAATTCTCTAACTTGAAAACTGTGGATGTTATGGCTATTTATGTAAGACCCTGAATATTTGCATACGTCCCTCCTTAAACCGAGTCCTAGTTCGTCATCTTCTGAAATTTTCTTTCCCGTTTTTTTATTTCATGCACCATCGTTGTCTGCGATACCCTGTGGAGTAAGAGTGGGCATTAAATTATATATATATATATATATATATATATATATATATATATACACACACACACAAAGAAACGAAGACCTGCAGTAATAGATACTTCTTCCAAAGAAAAATGATACAGCTATAAATACAAAGTGGTTTTTGAAACTTCTGATTTTGTTACTCTTTCTTTTAATGCCCTTGGTTAATTCCTAATAAATTCCACTTAGCGGCTACAAATACTACATATGGCGCTAAGAAAAACATTTTGTCCATCCCTCCCCTCCACAAAACGTTATTCTCGCTCTGTATCAGGAGAAGCCAAGCTCAATATTGCAACAACAGCCTTTACTGGGAGAGAACGTATCACATGTCAGTACAATGCAATAAATTCGAACAATAGCACTGACCTAGAGGAGAGAAAAGAAAAACGGTATTTTAAGCGTCCCCGCCGTTCGCCCACATATCCTACCAAGGCTAAAGGGAATGCCACCAATTCCCATGTAAACCTCCACAATTTCGCTCTGTCCCACACAGAATAACTACAAAAACTGTTGTTTAGAGTTTATATAGTATACAGGGTGACTCAGGACCTCTGCAGTGAACTTTCTGGAATGGTAGCTCTCTCCCCAATATATGCATACCATAACAAATGTGATTAAAGACAGCGTCACAGACAATTCTTCTGTATTGGCCCTACCGCGGCTGGATGACTTATTTGGTCAGGTGCTGGTCCACTGATGCTAAGATTATGGGTTCAAAACTGACATATAAAAGATTTCCTTCGGAACCAGTGGCACTGACATCATCCTTACAATTGACAGGGTCGCTAACATCGACAACTAAGAATGTTGGCCGTGCACCAGGCCCTCCTCTCCCTATCCACTTCTTGTAGTAATTTCCTTTATAATAAAAATAATGTCCAAGTATTTATCAAAGAAAAAATGTTGCTTCGGAAAATGTTTGAAATTTGAAACTAATAAGAAAGAATATTTCGGAAATGCTTAACTACACCAAAGAAGGGACAAACAATTCACTTGAATTCTGTGGTTTGACTTAATATTGTTTGTGCAGTAAGTTTTTGTCTCCATTATCGTATTTCTTTTGTTTATCCTTCTGTACAGTTTCTTTCGAAATGAAGAGTATTTCACAATGTTTTCAAGATCGCATTTCATTTGCAATGAAAATATCTCATACTTCAGTATTGTGACTTTGTGGGTTCGTGAAATTAAAAGTCCAATTACACGAACTCAAAATGTTCTTTATTTCCACCGAATTACAGTTGGAACACTGTAGCGCATACAATTACAATTCACCAGTTCGTCCGTTACAGTTCCACTTTGCACTCGCAATTATGTGCACTCCTCCGATGCACGTACAGTCTTCCAGTCCGTTCGCTCACTGGGCGCTCCTCACGGCTGCTCGCCAAGAACTGACTGACTCGCCAACTGCAGCCCCTTTTTATAGGAATATCGCTGTTCCTGGAAGTCTCGCGTTTCAGTGAATCACCCCAAAGGTTCTCGACGGCAGGGGGAGGGGAAAGAGACGCCCAGTGATGTCTTCCCAACCATCCCTTCGTTAGCGCTATAAGACAAATGGGTAGGCGTGCTCGAATGCCTCCAGGCCCTCACCCAGCCGCCAGTTGGTCGCGCCTTCCCATAATTGGCTGACACTGCTCCCTCCTCAAAGCTGGTCGTCCCAAACAGCACCATCGTAGCGGGCCAGGCGATCCAGGTGTACCACCAAACTCTTTTCTCGGGGCACCTTCTGGATGCGGTAGACCACGTCGTTAATCCCCTTCACCACCAGGTACGGTCCTTGCCATGGCTGCTGAAGCTTCGGGCAGCGTCCCTTGGTCCGGGTAGGACGGTACAACCAGACCAGGTCACCTTGCTGGAACCCTTGGCTGTTGGCTTGCCTGTCGTATCGGGTTTTCATGCGGTCGCTCGCCTTCTGGATGTTCTGGCGAGCCATCTCGTGCATGTCATGGAGGTGGTCCACCAGGTCCTCCACATACTCGGTCGCTGGCTGTTTCGCCTCCGGAGGGCTTCCAAAAGCCAGATCACAAGGGAGGCGTAACTCTCGGCCAAACATTAAGCTGGCTGGCGTCATTGCAGTTGTGTCGTGTGTAGACGAGCGGTAGGCCAGCAAGTACAGTGGCACCTGACTTCAAGTCAGCTTGATTAAGAATTCTTAGCCTGCCAACAATCTGTCTCAAGAATGAAACTACTGCACATTTCGTCTGACAGGTAATATGACATCGATGATATTATTAGGAGGATTTATGCATCATGCACGGAATGAGAAGACGGTGATACATTGCCGATATGTACACCATCTGAATATATTACGAGGGGCTTATTTTCACCAGCATTTATGACCTCCAGTAGAGCCGGCAGCGTAGATGGTAGCATGTCTGCCTCACGTTCAAGAGGTCCCGAGTTCGAATCTCCGTCAGGGTGGGTTACCCGGATAAGGTTTTTTCCTGGGTTTTCCCTCATCCTTAAAGACGAATGTAGGGTAACTCTAAGCTTCATGGACCCTCGACTCATTTGAGCACCAATTCACCCAATTCATTCACCATCCGATATGACTTAACGTTGGGGCGGACGTACAATGTGATTTCCTTTCTCTCCAGTAGAGCGAGATGTGCATTCTGGAACTCAACTTGTGAAGGACTTATTTGGAAAAGATAGGGATTGCATTAAATATTAGTTGCGTCCTATAGAACAACGATACACGTGATTTCTGCTTGCTGCAGTGTCGAAAGGATAATTGCAATAAAATTTAATTAACGACGGGTTGTATCATCCCGGACTTTTGTTTTCCACAGAAACGGTTTTATATACCAGTAAATGTATTGACATTACGCCGCCCATAATTCAATCCAGCCTGTACTCCAAATTATAATGCTGAAATAACTCCCTCTTTACGGGCGATTCTACAGTTAACATTACTCTTTTGTTCACTGCATTGCAAATATGATGTAGCCCATAAGAAATAAATGACGTGCATCATTAAACATACATATATTTTGTCTAAAGATTCTAGTATCAGCAAATTATATATCAGGACATTTTATTTTACACTTCATTTTTCAGCCCGCCTCAGTGGCGTAGACGGTAGCATGCCTGCCTCACGTTCAAGAGGTCCCGAGTTCGAATCGCGGTGAGGGGGAGTTATCTGGATAAGGTTCTTTTCGGGGTTTCCCTTATCCTTCAAGACGAATGTCGGGTAACTGTAAGCTCCATAGACCCTGGACTCATTTGAGCATCATTTCACCCAATTCATTCACCGTTCGATATGACTTAACGTTGCAGGACGTAAATTACAGAAAAAAAAACTTCATTTTCCAGTGTTCCCTTGCTAAACTTACGCAGACAACTCAAGAATCGATAAATGAGTGTGTAATTTAGAACACAATTATTACAATTCACCATCTCCGTGGGGAGATCCGCCACATACACACTAAAAAGTGTAGGGGATTAGACAGAGCCTTCGGGGACTTCCCCTCTGATGGGTCGTCTGGTAGATAGCTATCCCGCCATAGTGACTGTGAAATGTCTGTGTTTAAGGAAAGTGTGTATAAGATGTATCATATGTGTAGGAAGCCTCAGGGTGATTAACTTATGTAGGAGACCTGCATGCCAGGAGGTAGAGAAGGCCTTCTCGACATCCAGAGACACTGCCGCGGTGTATGCCCTTTCCTGGAAACCCAGGGCAGCGGCCTCCACTACACGGAGCAACTGCTGTGATGTCGAGTGCCCAGGACGAAAACCAAACTGATGGGGAGGGATAGCTTGAATGTCCCCCAGTAGGGGCGACAAGCGGGCTAAAACAAGCCTCTCGAAAACTTTCGAGAGGACTGACAGGAGGCTAATGGAGCGGTAACTGGCGGGGAGAGCCGTATTTTTACCGGACTTCAAAATACAAGTCACCCGAGCCTCCCTCCACTGTCGTGGAAAGTGGACCAGGGTGAGCCATACGTTAAAAACCCGAGTAAGAAAGAGCATGGCTTTGAACGGAAGGTGACGGAGCATGATAGGGGTGAACCCATCAGGTCCCGACGCGTTTTTGGGATTTAGACGCCCGAGGGCGCCCTGGAGCTCGCTGGGTCTAATAACAGGAAGTAGGTCCACTTCAGCAAGAGGACGGCGAAGATACTGACGTACCTCCCGCTTGACGCGGCCAGCGAAGTCTAGGTCCTGGGGGTCTTCTCGTGGCCTCATGGTCCTCTCTAGGTAGTCGGCAAACACATTTGCTTTGGCTTGGGGCTCATACACCAGGCCTTGGGTGCCTTGGATAGGGGTGGTTGGTGCTCCTCCGCGTTTCCGGAGTCCTTTTGCAAGCCTCCATGCCTCGCCATTCTCAAAATTCACTCGAGACCTCAACTCCTCCCACGCGCACACACGATGCTCGCGTAGGCGAAGTCGAACCCGCTCTGAAAATATTTTACCATGGCTCAAATGTGTACTTCTCTAATGCTGCTGTACCTACAGGACATATGTAAGAAGAGTATTTGGCAAATGTCTATGTCGATTTCTATGAAAGAGTAACCCTTTGTAAGAATGTTCTATAGAAGACGTAAAAACTTCTACAGATATAAAAGTATATTGAAGATCATCTCGGAAAATAATCCAGGTGAAAAGGCGAATAGAAATCGAAGTTTCGGGAGTATAGAACACTCCTATCATCAGGATTTTTAAAAGAAATGTAAAAAACACTAAATAAATACAACACAAAATACAGCAGACAACACACTTGCAATATCGAATCCCTAAACAAAAGACTGTTCGCAGTAAATTGAAAGCCAGGTCAAGAGATGGCGTGAGTATATAAAACTAATTATGTCAGAATATATTCTTGATTATATTCTTGAATATATTCGTAGCCAGGGAAGCTTCAGGTTTTACCTTAATATAAATGTATTTTATTAAGGTATACAATTAAAGTTTCCATGAATTTAGGATACTGTAACTGCAAATGAAGGGTTTTAATCCGTGCAATGAACTTCGAAGCCGACTAATACGAGATATATACTTTTGTGAAATGCGTTTCTCTAACGAAGTTTATAATCCACAGCAATCATACACCTAATTTCCTTAAACTTGGATTTTCGTGTCGACCCACAATAGGAGTGTTGTTATGCAAGTCACAGAGGTTTTTATTTTATGGTTTAATTTCATTGCTAACCTGTATGAATGAATATAGACGGTTGGAGGGATGTATACATCGAGGGATGGATTCACTAAATGACTCGGTGTCATGCTGGTATGTTGGCATGGTAGCTTAATGGTTAGAGAAAACGGAGAGATACTGAGGAATACGTGGTAGCATTGAAATGAATCTACCTTTCTAAAGCTTGTCCTATACTCAACAAGTATGAAAGAACAATTAATTTCTGCCTTGGATTTGTTCAAAACGAAGTCAAGATGACATTTAGATAATATACGTTCGCCCATTCTTGCTGAGGTTGCTACAAGGGGTAGAATACAATGGATAGCGCACTTACTGATAATGACTACACCTCTTGAAAAAGTTCAAGGCATATGAACGTTGGCCAGTGCTCAAGTGAAGCGCTGTTGCCAAGCGTAGTACGTGCACCTACAGAAGTTCTGTACATAAGAGCAGTTTTACCCGCCAGCAAAGGTTTGGCTATTCTTCCTTTAATTAAACAACATATTAAATATTCTGAAAACATTAAGATCTTACCTGGTTTCCAATCCAGTATCTCGATTTCCGACTTCATGGATCTTTTTCTGAGCTTGAAACACAGGTACGCTCCCTTTTTCTAAGGATGGAACTGCTTTCGTACAAATTCGTGACACTGTGTGCACACTACCTACCCCACAAGGTTACAGAGTTAATTGCTGGGATTTTGAAACATCTACAGTTGCCCTATATCCCTGATTGGAGAGATTTCGTAAAAACTTAACATTAAATATAATTTTTCTGCCCTGAGAAGGAATCCCTTAACGTTTGTTGATCGAAAAATCACTCGTCCTAGTTTAGAGGGAGATGTTCACGCACTAGGATCACAAGCACTGGAAAAAATCATGTGTATAATAATAATAATAATAATAATAATAATAATAATAATAATAATAATAATAATAATAATAATAATAATAATAATAATAATAATAATAATAATAATAATAATAATAATAATAATAATAATAATAATAATAATAATAATAATAATAATAATAATAATAATAATAATAATAATAATAATAATAATAATAATAATAATAATAATAATAATAATAATAATAATAATAATAATAATAATAATAATAATAATAATAATAATAATAATAATAATAATAATAATAATAATAATAATAATAATAATAATAATAATAATAATAATAATAATAATAATAATAATAATAATAATAATAATAATAATAATAATAATAATAATAATAATAATAATAATAATAATAATAATAATAATAATAATAATAATAATAATAATAATAATAATAATAATAATAATAATAATAATAATAATAATAATAATAATAATAATAATAATAATAATAATAATAATAATAATAATAATAATAATAATAATAATAATAATAATAATAATAATAATAATAATAATAATAATAATAATAATAATAATAATAATAATAATAATAATAATAATAATAATAATAATAATAATAATAATAATAATAATAATTTAATGTAATATTAACAATATTTCAGGTCAAGTTCAATACACGACTTAACAATGCCATTCACTTTAACAAAACGACACCTCTACTCTGAAAACGAACTTAAAATTAACTCTGAATTCAAACTGCGTGACTTCTGTTTTAATGTTAGTTGCATTATTTATTTACGCTTGAGATATTGTGAGGAGAGAATGGTGCTGTCTTTCAGGCATATCTGTGTTGAATGGATGGATGTTGGGTAACCATAACCATGTGAAAATAAAAAGTGCTCGCGTTATAAGTATCGTAGAGACAGGATTTTTGTACGGTCATGATCGATCAGAAAGTAAAATTGTTTCCTGTTATAAGATTGTCATTTGTAATTTTCACATATTTATCCGTAACATTTAACCATAACATGTGAAGATAAAACGTGCATCGCTAGTGTTCTAAGTGGCGTAGAGACGGGATTTTTGTACGATCATGGCCAGAAAATAAAATTATTTATTATAATATTGGTGTCTGTAATATCCACATATTTATCCGTAACATTTAACCATAACATGTGAAGATAAAACGTGCATCGCTCTTGTTCTAAGCATCGCAGAGACAGCAATTTTTGTACCGTAATGATTAGAAAATAAAATTCTTTCTTATTGTAACATTGCTACCTTCAATATTCACACATTTATGCGAAATATTTAACCCTAACCACGTGAAAGATAAAATGTGCATCGCTCGTTTTCTAAGTGGCGTAGAGACGGGATTTTTGTACGGTCACGATCAGAAAATAACATAATTTCGTTGTTGTTGTAATTTACGTCCTCCAGCGTTAAGTCATATCGGACCATGTATGAAATGGGTGAAATGATGCTCAAATGAGCCCAGGGTCCATAGAGCTTAGAGTTACCAGACATTAATCTTTCAGGATAAGGGAAAACCCGGGAAAAACCTTATGCAGGTAACTCACCCTGACTGATATCCGAACTCGGGACCTCTTGAATGTGAAGCAGACATGCTACCACCACGCTACCGGTGCGGGCTACGTAATTTCTTAATATAATATTAGAATCTGCCATTTTTCAAACATTTATCCGAGGGTATTTAATTAATATAATGTCCTAGGTCAGTCGCATGAGATGCGTGTACCACATTCGGCAGCGCTGCTAGGAGGGGCAAGTTTGGGATCGGCTAGAGTCTGCAGTACGGCCCGCCTCCATATGTCTTTAACTTTTGCGAAGATTATAACACGCTTCAACGCATTAGGGAGGCGTTCGTTAATCTTGAAAGCAGAAAGATGGCGTAAATGCAATGGCTCAAAGTAATTACTGCTATTACATTTATGTCCGCAATAATAAAATATAGTGACACAGTTACAGTTCTCTTTGTATGCCCAAGATGATGAATGAAGGTGCGAGAGAATATAGGAATACAGTAGACTTTAAGTGGTTTGTCTAGGTGACGTCTTTGAAATTCCATTCTCTTTGTATGTCCAAGAGATAAAAAATGAATGTGCAAGGGAATATAGGAATACAGCAGACTTTAAGTGATACTCAAATGTTTTAAAACTGGTTGTCTAGGTGACGTCTTTGAAATTCGGTTCTCTTTTATGTCCAAGAGAAAAAAATGAAGGTACAAGGGAATGTGGGAATATAGTAGTAAGTTTTAGCTGAACTTGAATGAGCCTCATTAAAGGGTACTTCTTCGTTAGTTCATCCAACTAGAGGATCTCTATGTAACAACAAGGGTTTAGCCTAATATACACGACTCTTTTCGTGCATCTATGATCGTAAGATGACTAGCGAAATGTAGTTTAAATAGTTGTATTTCTATAAATACTTCTTTTCTTAACATTGTCGTGCGAAGGACTTTCACCAGTGCAATATTGCTGCATTATTGATGCAATGTAAGAAAGGAAAACTGATTATGCACCAGTTGGAAAAAAACTCGTCCAGACGAGCTTTCTCCACCACGAATCTCCCATGCGATCTTCTAATCGAATCCGAGAGAGCGGTCTATTCCCTCGGCCACGGTGCTCTCACTTTTAAATTCGCATTAATTTAAAACAAAATTGATAATCAATTCAGTTTGTGCTACGATTTAGATAAGTTTGCAGAATATATGTAACAGTTTATCAAGTTAGGAGAGTCAATATTGTCACGCCTGCGCACGTTTCACTAGGGTGCCTATGCCTGACTACACACAAGAATAGTAGGCTCAATAGTTATGACTGTCAAACATGCACGGCTCACTGTATTTACGATTACTTGTAAGCTGGTCATATCGTTGAACACAAAACAGCTGCATGCAACTTGCCTAGGATGACAATTGAAGCACTTCCTCTCACGTCTGAAGTAACCCTTTGTAGGTTTGTGGACCAGCATTATTTTCATTGATTTTTAAATGTTTAAAATAAACTGTTCTACAACGAATATACTTGGACTTATTCCTTTGAACCAATAAGAGGACACACATGTAACTTTTGTAGAATATAATACACAATCTTGAGATTATATTACACTATTTACATCTCAGAGAAAATGCTGGAGGTGTCCTCCACCAGCATCTACACATGTTTGCACTCGTCTCACCATATTCTCTGAAGTTTTACGGAGAGTATCCTCGCCAATGTTACTTATTCCGGTTTGAATGGATTCCTTGAGAACATCAATTGTCAGTGGCCTATTTTTGTACACCCTCACAAGAAAACATCCGGTGAGGTTAGGTCAGGGGCTCTGGGGACGGGGCACAGACCTTTTGAGATTATTCGATTACACTGGGCAACAAAAGATAGTTTTTGAATGTTTTGAGCACTTCATGAAACATATCTTACTAATTTTGGGTTGAGAAAAACAAATATGGCAATGAAAAGTCTTATTAGCTCTAGTTTCTATGATATTGTCACCCAATTATCGGAACGCCAGACCAACGACAGCTGAGAAGGGACCGGAGGCAGCCGAGCCACACCCTCCCCTTAATCTCAGTCACTAACCGAGGGGACGATTCGGGGAGTGTCACTTGTCGCTGGCCGCCTCTTCCCCCTTCGCCTGCCATCTGGAATTTTCGCGGTGATTCAGGATACCAGAGACTTCTAGAAAACAATGATATTCCTATAAAAAGGGCTGGAATGAGTGAGGTCAGTCAGTCATTCAGTCAGTCAGTCAGTCATTTCTTGGCAAGCAGCGTAAGAGTGCAGTGCTAGTGTACGGACGAGAAGGTCGTGTACGTGAATCGGAGCATTGTACGTAATTGCGAGAGCAAAGTGGAATTGTAACGGACGAACTGGTGAATCGTAATTGTGTGCATTACGTAATTCTGTGTAATTGGCAAGTGTTTAACTGTAATTCGGTGGAAATAAAGAACATTTTTGAGTGGTGCAATTGGACTTTTCATTTCACGAACCCACAAAGTCACAATATACACAAGGGGGCAGTATTTCATATTAACGGATTGAGAAAAAAGAATACATTTTAATTACATACATGCTAACAACAATTAAAGTGCAATTGATTGTTTAAACTGGTAGTTACATGCTAAGAGTTCTAAAGTGCTTGAAAAATACTTCACAGATAGTCATGTCTGAAGAGAATCATGGGGTGGCCTATTGACTTCGTCGTCTTTTAGCTTGCCTCTTGTGATGGAGTTCCGCAGAATCCCTATAAAAATACCAACAGTAATCCGCAAGCATTACTTTATTCCAACGGCCCTGATATCTTTGTTCCATAACAGAAATGTCCTGATGGAATCTCTCACCACGCTCATCACTAACAGCTCCACAACTAGGAGGGAAAAAGTCTAGGTGGGAGTGGAGAAAATTAATCTTAAGGGACATGTTGCATCCAAGGTTACAGTACAGCAAGATTGTCCTCTCTTGCTGGAAATAACATTCTCTCAATTCGATATCATCCAGCTGCTCCACAAATGTCTTGAAGATACCCATATAAACTTCATTGTCTACAGTCGCATCAAAGAAAATGGGACCAACGATCCTGGAAGCTGACAGTGCGCACCATACTCAAAGTTTTCACCAAGTGGGATTTCATGGATCACTTGGGGGTTTACAGCAGCCCCATATCTAGTGTTTTGTGTGTTTATGTAGCCTGACAGGTGAAACCATATTCTCTGAAGTTTTACAGAGAGTTTCCTCGCCAATGTTACTGCTGTAAACCCCCAAGTGATCCATGGAACCCCACTGCATGATGAAAAGGATAGAGTATGGTGCGTGGTGTCAGCTTCCAGAACAGTTGGACCTGTTTTCTTTGATACGACTGTAGTCACTGAAGTTTATATGGGTATCTTCAACACAGTGGAGCAGCTGGATGATACCAAATTGAGAGAAGGTTATTTCCAGCAAGATGGAGCAGCGTGACGTACATCTAATGACACAATGGAACTTGTAACCAGTTTCTTTAATAATAGAATAATCTCAAATAGCCTGTGGCCTCCCAGATCCCCCCGCAAAGTGAGATTTGTTGTGGACAACATTGCAATCGGGCGGGTTTTCTCCGCGATCTCCGGTTTCCCCCGCCATCTCATTCCACCGGTGCTCCATCTTCATCTCATGTATCATCAGTGTCATCGCGTGTGGTGCCGTATGTAGTAAAAGCGGGCGTTAAACACTACACACTTCATTATTTCCCAGATCCCCTGACCTAACCTCAACGGTTTTTTTCTTTTGAGGGTATCTAAAATTAGAGTGTACAAGAATAGATCACGAACAATTGATGCTCTCAAGGAATCTATTCTAACCGAAATAAGTAGCATTGGCGAGGATACTCTACGTAAAACTTCAGAGAATATCTTAAGTATAGATGCCGGTGGAGGACACTTCCAGCATTTTCTATGAGATTTAAATAGTGTAATGTAATCTCCCAATTGTGTATTATATACTCCCAAAGCTGCACGTGTGTCCTATCATTGGTTCAGAAGATATGGCTTACAGCAATGGTTCGGGTTTATATGGATCACAGTGCATGTCTGTAATTTACGCATACAGGGTTAAGGTTATCCAATGGAAGGACACTTTCCTTATATCTACTCATATCCATCGTGACTATCAGCACATATAAACATTGTACTCAAGAAATTAAAGGTCATTTTAACAGTCTTTCTTTTACAATTTGGTTTTCATTGTATTAAAACACATAAATTAATTCATTTGCCTACTGCGTGTTAACATTATGTAATCTACCTCTAAAATCGTTATTTATCGCATTCGATTGTATATTACTTTATCTCCTTCAATCGGAGACTTATACTGTTGCAGTAAACGAAAGGTTTTCTTGACCTGAATGTAATTAACGTGTTTTGACTTGGAGTCACTATACCGCATTATGACGTTCGTGACCGTAATGAAAGCATTCTGAACGCAAGCGTACTTCACGTACGACTTGGAAGAGAATTTTTCTTAACCACATGCCTCTATCTATCACGTGCAGCATGCACAGAACTCTTAAGTTAAAATTATAATATTAGCGCTTGTTTTTGTTTCACAGCATGATGAAAGGGAGAAAACAAAATATGAAAAACGCTCTAAACTGAGCTACGCTGATAAGGTGTGACCGTTTACTTCACCTTAAAGAACACAGTGAGTACACAAGGGACCTACACAGCACTGTTACGGTGTACTCACATGACTTCCTCTACATACTGCAAGCTATACTCACATAGGCACATTTTCCTATTATGTTTCTCAAACTAGAACGATCCTTTTGAAATCAATGACATAAATAAATGATTTAATTGCATCTTTCCTTTTAGGTACAATGAGATAAAGGAACGGATAGCTTTAACATATTTTATAAACTGGTCACTAATGTCTTTTAAGTGGGTGTTTGGCAGTTCGGCACATTAGCAGTTAGGCACACACATAATTATCTAGGTTTCAGGGGGAGGCAGTTGTTTTTTTCGGTTTAATTGTGAAGGTCACTTTCAGGTGACAAAAGTTTGTACATTCAAAGACTGTAGCAAACAATTTAGCCAAATATACACCATTCACGCCGATCTTGGAAGTACAAGTCATGAAAACTATGTCATACCGATGGTATACGCCCTTCTTCCAAATAAGTTAAAGTAGTCTTACAGAAGGCTGTTCAACACAATTAAAGAGAAAATTCCAGACTGGAAGCCCAAGGAAGTAATTGAACCTGCCGCTATTCAAGCTTTAAAGTCTGTGTTTCCAAATGTACAAATTTCTGGTTGCAGCTATCATTTCAATCAGTGTATTTGGAGAAAGGTGCAATAATTAGGACTGGCAGGTGACTACATTCAAAATGAGGAAATTAGACTTCATAGAAGGATATGTTCTGCATTGGCTCATCTTCCGCTCATTATTGTGACTTTGTGGGTTCGCGAAATGAAAAGTCCAATTGCACCACTCAAAAATGTTCTTTATTTCCACCGACTTACGGTTGAAAACTTGCCAATTACACAGAATTACGTAATGCACACAATTACGTTTCACCAGTTCGTCCGTTACAGTTCCACTGCACGCTCACAGTTACGCACACTCTCCCGATGCATGTACACAGTCTTCTCGTCCGTACACTAGCACGGTGCTGCTCCGCTGCTCGCCAAGAACTGACTCTCCTCACTCATTGCAGCCATTTTATAGGAAAATCACTGTTTTCTAGAAGTCTCTGGCTTCAGTGAATCACCGCGAAGGTTCCAGACGGCACGGGAAGAGGCGGCCAGCGACAAGTGACACTTCCCTAATCATCCCTTCAGTTAGTGACTGAGACAAATGGGTGGGTGTGGCCCTGAATACTTCACGTCTGACACTCCTGCTGGCCAGTTCTATAGGGAGTTCCGACGTTCGGGTGACACTGTACAAGAAAATTCGCCAGAAATCTCGCAATTAAGTTTGTTCTACGACTACTTTGTGGAACAGTGGATGGATAATCCTTCAATACCAACAGAGTTATGCAACTGTCATGGAAAATGTCACAGAGCGAACAATGCTCTCGAAGGTTGGAACCACAGATTCAACAAAATCGTGCAAAGACCACACCCTAACATACTCGCGGTAGTTAAGGCCTTGAATGATGATGCAGAATACCAGGGATACCTTTTTGACATAAAAGAACTCAACTTGGAGAGTAAAAAACAAGTAAAGTCTACAATTACACTGGGCAATATGATTGCCAATAGCCGGAAAGATCTTGAGGAAACTAGAGATTTAAGAAAATGTCTGAAAGCTCTTGCATTAAATAAATTAATGAAAACTCTTTTTCATACGAATGAACTTAAATAATGAAGAACTGTAACGGATTCTTTCTGAATGAGCTTTTTAATAAATGTAAATTAAATTATGGGCCAAGAGAACACAAAACCTATTGAAGAATTCTAGCAGAATGAAGAAGGCGTAATAGTTATAATAAAAATATATTTTTTGGGGGCGCGATAAGAGATCGCCTACCTCCATGTGGTGTACCCCGGAATTAGTAGATATGCTTTTAAGTAGGCATAGCTCGCTAAGAACCCCTTCAAACAGATTTTTCAACAAAATAATAAAAATAACCATGAGCAATTAACAATCCTGTCTCTCTCCTAATCCCCAATACCTGAAACTGGTTTTTCTGGTTGATCCGTGTGCCCAATTGCTACTGGTTTTGCCTTGTGCTCAATTGATAATGTGCCCAATTGCTACAGATTCCTTTTAAGTTTACGTTTACAAAGTTAGTTCAGAGTTCCAGAAAATCGCAAAACCCACGTATGGTAGTTCTTATATATCGTGCAGTTACATAGTACAAAGTTAGTTCAGAGATACAGAAAATCGCAAAACCCACATATGACAGTTCTGAAACTTAGAAATACGAAATAGTTCCTTTATATCGTGCAGTTACAGAGTAAAAGTTAGTTCAGAGTTCCAGAAAATCGCAAAACCCACGTATGGTAGTTCTGAAACTTAGAAATACGAAATAGTTCTTATATGTCGTGCAGTTACATAGTACAAAGTTAGTTCAGAGATACAGAAAATCGCAAAACCCACGTATGGCAGTTCTGAAACTTAAAAATATGAAATAGTTCCTTTATATCGTGCAGTTACAGAGTAAAAAGTTTGTTCAGAGTTACAGAAAATCGCAAAACCCACGTATGACAGTTCTGAAAGCTAGAAATATGAAATAGTTCTTATATATCGTGCAGTTACAGAGTAAAAAGTTGGTTCAGAGTTACAGAAAATCTCAAAACACACATAAGACATTTGAACTGTTCTGAGTAGCAGTTGAGAACTGATAATCGAATAGTAATTTTAAAGTAAATACTTTTGTTTGTTTACGTGTGGTGAAGCAACGAGAGACACTTTTAATTTTACGACCCCACAAAGTCACATTATTTTGCGAATATAATGCTAAATAAAGAATTTAACAGTCGCTTTCATGAATTTTAAATACTAAATTAGCTGCGCAGGAACACAAAGATAGGAAGCAGGGCTATGTCATTTTAGCTTTATACGAGGCATGTTTTTTAAGTCAGTACCGTTTTCCGATTCCGCCGCCGCAGCGCTACGTTTGGCGTTCCGCGCATGCGCGCTGGTTACCTACATCTCTTGTCTACGCACTGGCGCCATTACAGTTTGATTCTTCATTGTATACGTTGGTTACTGATTGTTTAAGATGCCTCCGACAATCGCGAGTCCCGCCGATTGTGAAGTACGGGCTGTTATACGATTTATTAGTGCTAAATGCGTAAAACCGATCGATATTCATCGTGAGATCTGTGAAGTTTACGGACAAAACATTATGAGTGACGGAATGGTAAGGAAATGGGTGAGAGCATTTAAAGATGGCCACACACATGTGCATGATGAAGAACCCAGTGGGCGTCCTTCGGTCGTAACTGAAGATTTGGTGCAGAAAGTGGACGAAAAGGTGAGAGAAAACAGACGCTATACAATTTCATCATTGTGCGACTATTTTTCTCAATATTCTCGTAGTGTTTGTATCGCATTTTGACCGAGAACTTGAAGTATCGGAAATTGTGTTCACGTTGGGTTCCGAAAATGTTGACGGATTTGCACAAAACCCAACGTTTAGGCAGTGCATTGACTTTCCTTGAGCGGTACCACAATGAAGGTGAAGATTTTTTATACCAAAGTGTTACTGGTGAAGAAAAATGGGTGGCCTACGTCACACCAGAATCGAAACAACAATCCATGGAATGACGACATTCATCATCACCCACAAAAGTGAAGTTTAAGCAAACAATTTCTGCCCGGAAAATCCAGTGCACAGTTTTTTTTGGGGGACAGAAAAAGAGTATTGCTAGTAATGAGACAATCAATGCAGCGTCTTATTGTGAGACATTCAACAATCTGTGCCGTGCAATACAGAACAAAAGACGTGGAACGTTGAGTAAGGCTATCGTTTTGCTGCATGGCAATGCCCGTCCATATGTGGCTAATCGGACCAAAGATCTCATCAAATCTTTTCAATGTGAAAACTCTAGATCATCCTCCACACAGCCCTGATCTGGCGCCCAGCGACTACCATTTGTTCCTGCGCTTGTAGAAACATCTGGGCGGTCAGCGTCTTCAAGGCGATAACGAGGTCAAAACAGTTGTGATACAGTGGTTAACACGTCAGGCGGCAGAATTTTATGAGGAGGGTATTCAAAAACTGGTGCCACGTTATGCCAAGTGCCCTAATATTCACGGAAATTATGTAGAAATGTAGATTAAGGTACAGGCTTTCATGTAAAAATAAAATTATTACGATATCTGTGCACGTCTTTCTTTAATTCCAGAACGGTTCTAACTTAAAAAAACATGCCTTGTAAGTTTACAACTCTCCTCTTTTGTTTTCATTTTTCTGCACAGTGCTATTTTTAATTGTTGCATACTATGTATATTCCTTTTGGTATAAATTAATGAAGTCTTTATATGTTTCACTGAGTATGTAGGCAACCATATGAATTTCTCAAAAAGCTTAGTTCTGACGTTATTAAAAATTATATTTGTAATTTTTACAGTGTCGCAGCGACTAGCATAAAAGTGTTCGTGCGGCTTGTTTACACAAAGTAACTAATAGACGGATAGTGTTTCACGGAGATAAAGAGCTTACATAGCGCCGGAGATAAAGGAGTTGCCGGTACAGATTGAGTTACGCTTCTGGAAGGTGATAGAACAATCTATTTCTTTTAGTTAATTGATGAAAATTAATCATTTCTCCACACTAGCCGTTTATAGGTTAAGGTTTTTGATGGATAGAGTCCACATGAAAAATTCATTGCTATGGCCGGGATTTGAACCACGGATCTCCTGGTTTCCGTCCAGTCGCTCTAACCCATTGAACTACCATGGTCAACGTGCCGTCCTGACATTAAATTCTCTAGTTTACTCATATATTTCCCTTTTTTTATAATTTTACTTCCTCCAACTTTAAGTCATATCGGACGGTGAATGAAATGGGTGAAATGATGCTCAAATGTGTCCAGGGTCCATGGAGCTTAAAGCTACCTGTCACTCGTCTGTAAAGATAAGGGAAAACACTGGAAAAAAACCTTATCCAGGTAACTCACCCTGACCGAGATTCGAACTCAGGACCTCTTGAACGTGAGGTACACATGCTACCATCTACGCTACCGAGGCGGGCCTGATAGACCACTAGGGGCTCTCGCATCCGAGATACGCCGTTTGTGTAAAGTTAAATGAGTTAAATGATGGAGCCTGGGACTCAAGTACTTACGATAGTAAGTCGCCACAAACGGTGTATCTCGGATGCGAGAGGCCGCGCCCTGGCTCAGTGGTTAGACCACTGGGCTCTCACCAAGGCGGCCCGGGTTCTTTCCCAGGCGACCGCAAAGTGAGATTTGTGGTGGACAACACGGTTCTGGGGCTGGCTTTCTCCGGGATCTCCGGTTTCCCCCGTCATATCATTCCAATGGTGCTCCATCTTCATCACATGTATCATCTGTGTCACCGCCTGCGGTGCCGTATGTAGTAAAAGCGGGCGTTAAACACTATACATTTCATTTTTTCGGATACGAGAGCCCCTAGTGGTCTACCAGGGAAATATATGAGTCAAATGGAGAATTTAATGTCATGACGGCAAGTTAGCCATGGTAGCTCAATGGGTTAGAGCGACTGGACGGAAACCAGGAGATCCGTGGTTCAAATCCCGGCCATGGCATTGAGCTTTTCATGTTGACTCTATCCTTCCAATCTATTTCTTGTTTGTCCCAGAAATCTATCGAATATATCAATGAGGTATTAAAGAAGGCGAAGACTCTCCAAGAGAGAGTCGTAAACAGAGAGGAGTAAACAGCTGTAGAGTGTTGTAACAAGAGCTGATGCTGTAAAGTGATGTAATGAGAACGCTGTTTGGTCATCGACCTTGGTAGACGTAATGTTGTTACGTGAGGATTGAACAGTTTATTTCTACGGAAATGAACATTTATAATATCTGCAACTCGGACTTTTAATTCCGCGAACCCACAGTCACAATATTTAAACGTTTAAAAATTATAAATATTAAAAGCAGAAGCATTATTAACAGTGAAGTATTCTTCATATTTAAGTTTGAATTTATGAGTCACTATGTTTACACTCAGTCTTCACTTAGTTGTATAATTGAAACGTTTTCAAGATCATTCGATCTCATCCTCAGCTGTTTGGTGACTAAATGAACCTTCCTCTTCTTCCACTACTACGGAGCACCGATCGCTCTGCCATCTGGTATTAGGGGCACTAAGTTTTTAATACTTCATTTAATGCCGGGATTTCAAAATTTATAACTTTATCACGGTTTTTGTTTATGAATATTTTTTCCCAAATATCCAAATCTATGGGTGTACTTAAAGATTTTAACAGTTTAATGTTGTGGTCAATGTTGTGGTTTTCTGTCCAAAAATGGTGTGAAACTGCAGATTTTTCTGTTTGTTTCAACTTAATGTTCCTCTGGTTTTCTTTTTGCCTGGTTAACCAGTTTCTCTTAGTTTTTCCTATGTAGCTTTTTTCACAGGTTTCACAATAAATCTGATAAATTCCTGAAATGGATTCAACCCAGCCATCATAAGGAACATGATGAAGAGAAAAGAAAAACTGAAGATAAGATCAAAAAATACCACTCTCACACCACTTAACAACACAAATTGGCAATATAGAAAATTCACCTACCATCCATGGGCTTTTAGAAAATTTGAACGAATCTTCAAAAGACTAAACTTAAAACTAGCACCCCAAAACAAATTCAGTCTGAGGAACCTGCTAAATAAACCACTGAAAAATACAATCCCCAACAATTTGAATTCAGGAATTTATCAGATTAATTGTGAAGCCTGTGAAAAAAGCTACATAGGAAAAACTAAGAGAAACTTGTTAAGCAGACAAAAAGAACACCAGAGGAACATTAAGTTGAAACAAACAGAAAAATCTGCAGTTTCACACCATTTTTGTACAGAAAACCACAACATTGGCCACAACATTAAACTGTTAAAATCTTTAAGTACACCCATAGAATTGGATATTTGGGAAAACATGTTCATAAACAAAAACCATGATAAAGTTATAAATTTTGAAATCCCGGCATTAAATGAAGTATTAAAGCTTAGTGCCCCTAACACCAGATGGCAGAGTGATCGGAGCTCCGTAGTAGTGGAAGAAGAGGGAGGTTCATTTAGTCACCAAACAGCTGAGGATGAGATCGAATGATCTTGAAAACGTTTCAATTATACAACAACAAGTAAGTGAAGACTGAGTGTAAACATAGTGACTCATAAATCAAACTTAAATATGTTTAAAAATTAAATTGAAACTTTTAACTTTCTTTCTCAAATTACCGTTATAATTAAAAATTCATCTCTAGGTATCATTTATATATGCACTATAAAAGATCTTAATTATACATTTTTTTCTTCAAAAATAGTTCAGCCGTGTGAAAAAAATCACAAAATATCACTAATTCAAAAATCAGGTTTTCAAATTATACACTAAACGCTGACTGCTGTATTAAAATGTTAATAGTGGAGCTTTTAAATTTCAAATTGGGTTTCCTTCAAGATAGCGTGACAAGACCAGCACTCTATAAACTTTAGGGAAAGGGGAGAAACTTTTGTCCTTGTTAGACAAGTTGAAGACAACAGAGCTGTATTTGCGCATTAACCCCAAAGTGCATCACGTTATCTCTCACACCATCATGTTTCACACCTGCTGCCATCTAATGGACAAGCGTTCCTTCAGCATCCAGGTCCATTACTAGCGATGTTAATTTGATTGAGGAGGCGGTTCAGGTGAGACGTCACTTGGTGCTCTAATTAGCACGCCATTATTTATGGCATCACTTTGTGGTGAGATGGCGTTCGTTTACATTCCATTTCGGGTTCCTTTGTACTGAGATTACGGACTTGTAACATAACTAAAAGGAAGTTATTGTAGCTTCAAGATTCTCGATCTACAGCACGGAAATTGTATATGTTTAAATTGCGTCTATGTGCATTTGCAGAAGAGGGTCATGACAGTTAATGCTTTTGTTTGGCAACCATGAACAAAATAAAGCTAGCTAATATTGCACATGTCCCCTTTACTTTATATAGAGGTTGCTGTAACATAAATTTAGGGGTCCTTAAAATGTATTTTTCTGCTGAAATTTTGGAGTGAAATGCAGTACCTTATCTAATTACGATGTATATAGTTGAGAAAGCAAACATCTTTCTTTTTACCGTGCTGACGTACACAGAAAGATGTAAATATAATGAAGACCAAATCAACAAGAACCCAGAAAGACACAACCGCACCGTTACATTCCAGAAGTCTTAGATCTTTCCTCAGGGCTCTTGATATTCAAGCTCTTGATATCCATCTAGTTTAAAACTTCTCTAAACGCCAAACTGTGTCTATCTCTATCCTTTACTCTACCTTCATTTCACGCTTTAAGAGCTGAGTCCCAACCGACTGAAAAAAGTAGACAGTCAAATTGGTCTTCCGCTGGAGGGATTCCACAAAACATTATCCAGTAATATAAAGTAAACAAACCCTGGCGCGACAGCCCTAAGATGGCCAATACCTACCAACCCGATTGCCGACCTCACGTCCACTTACGCATGACAGAGGTGGGCGATCATCCAACCGATACGGTGATATGTGGTCAGCATCTCGGCATCCCCCAGCCGAAACGCTGGTTTTCGTAACCAGGGCCACTTACCTACCGAAAGCTCCTCACTTTCCTCGAAAAGCCGACTGCGCACCGGCCCTATACTCGGGACTTAAAATCCACACCCAATGGGTGGGATCGAACCCGGGTCGCTTTCCACGGCCCGCTACTCCACGGTGCAGGACACTCCATTATGTAGCACTTGCGTACTAGGATATCCTCTTACATTAATGTGATATAAACAATATTAGCACTAATGTATACATCAGCAAAAGCGGAAATATGATTTGTACTCCCTTCTCCTCCTCCTCCTCCTCCTCCTCCTCCTCCTCCTCCTCCTCCTCCTCCTCCTCCTCCTCCTCCTCCTCCTCCTCCTCCTCCTCCTCCTCCTCCTCCTCCTCCTCCTCCTCCTCCTCCTTCTCCTCCTCCTCCTCCTCCTCCTCCTCCTTCTCCTCCTCCTCCTCCTCCTTCTCCTCCTCCTCCTCCTTCTTCAAAATATTGTTGCAAACACTTATGCTTCTATCTACTTCATTTTATTCAATATAGACCTTTTAAAAATGACTATTACATATTCCAAGAAATACGGTAGCAAAGTAAAATCTATTACGACCTTGTCAATATGTGTTGGTTTTCAAAAAACGTTATCTGTGCCACACCAGGAGAAAAAAATAGACACTATCTGAAAAATGTGTATGTATTGTAAAATTTGTACCACTATAAAGAAATATTTCAGAAATAGCTAATTCTAGAACATTGTTTGTAATACATCTAAATCCCGTTTAAATGGACCTAGATGAGAGGAGGGTATTATGGAATACCATTTACATTTATACTGGTTTTTAAAAACATTGCGAAATCATTCACATGCTATAACTAATTGTGATGATCTGTCACTGATAAAGAAAAAACTGCTATTCATTTTGTTATAAGAAAAATGTATTTAATAGTTACAAATGGAGGCTAATATGAAATAGTCAGGCATTATGGAATAGCTGATTTCAAGCATAGAAAACATCTATGATTATAGGTCTAGACCGCAGACTATGTATAGAATAACAGAAAGAATAGGTTTTGTTGGCATTTCAAAAAAAAAAAAGTTATTTTAGTATACTTTGGATCTTAATTAAACTGTTTCTATTTCTGAAGCTTATAATATATTTAGTTACGCCCGCCTCGGTAGTGTAGATGGTATCGAGTCTGTCTCATGTTTAAGAGGTCCCGAGTTTTAATCTACGTCAGGGTGAGTTACTTGGATAAGGTTCTTTTTCCAGGGTTTTCCCTTATCCTGAAAGATGAATGTCGGGTAACTCTAAGCCCTATGGCCTCTGGGCTCATTTGAGCATCATTTAACCCATTCCATTCATCGTCCGATATGACTTAACGTTAGAGGACGTAAAATTAAAAAAAAGGATTTAGTTACTAATATTCAAAACTAATTTTAACTTTATTTATATTCAGTGTATTTTGTACAGTTATATTGAACATTATACTTTTAATTCGGTTATTTATAAATGCTCCGCATTCCATAATAGTCAACAGGGCATCTTCAACAATGAACCTTTGAGGTAATTGACAAAAGCGAGCACAACATAACAAACTGCAATTCTTTTAGGGGGCCTTGCGCTTAACATCAATGTTCAAGTCACATACACACTAGTGGGTTATGATGTTTGAAAATTTGCCTGTAGAAACCTGGTGTTGGATTCAATTTATCGACTGAAAGGCAAGTTGTCAAATCTCACTGCAGTGCATCATGGGAGTCTTTCTTGACTACTTCATGGCACTCCGACATGACAGCAGCAGCTAAGAGCAGAAATCTCGGCGTTTCATATTTTCCGACTATTACATAAATATCCTACTCTCATCTATACTGTTTTGAATAGTAAGACCCCGTCTTTCCTTCAAGGTTAACATTATGAAAAGTACTTGGAGTAAAGGAGACTTGAGGCAGAATAGCTGGAACATTCAGATATGCGTATGTAATTTTTGGTGAAAATACTGTCACATATAGAATTCTAATTAATTTCGTTATAATAACTTTACGTAAATATTATCGTTGTAGTGGAAATGATCCGGGCGCGGACTTTTTAGACCAGTTCTAGAAAAGTCCAGAACAATTTATGTAGAACGATGCACACGCCAAGGGTTACCTCGTGGATGGTAGCGTCAGTATATCATGGACATGCTAGTTAGCGGTCAAGGTAGGAAACAGTCTCCTAGGTTAAGGGAGCAATTAATTTACCAATAAATATATAAATTTTGAATTTGTATTAAATGGACTTAGCTTGTACGTCTTATTTCCACTCATATGCTCTCGGCTAGCTGCTCCAATGCTTGAATGGAGTTTATTTGATAGTAGTTGGTTATTGAATCAATATATTTAGACGTTACAAAACTCAAAATAATCGAAAAGTTTTCCATATTGTTCGCGATGCAGTGATATTTTTCTGAAAATTTTCGTATTTCTTCCTGAAAAGTTTGATGCATAGCTGATGTTTTGTTTTTGTTACGCTGTTCACAGCGAGCCCATAGATACTCTCTTGCAGCCGTTTCCGGTGAAAACGGCATTTAGCTTCTTTATAATACTTCCGGGCCATTTAGAATATGACTATGTAATTGTAATAAGAACGTCAAACCATTTGGCGGACTGATAAAAAGATATACCCTGAAGAAGCCCAATCATCCACAGTAATCAATTCTTGGAGATAAAATGTAAGTTGAGATGACGTATAGAGAGAACTGTGTGAGGCATGTGCTGCATGTACGAAACACATGGGAATTTCATCAGAGGACAGTTTGAAGTGTCAGCGAATTCGATACAGAAAATAACACAGGCACTGTATTTTTTATATCAGGATGGTCTCCCAAATCTCTTGGGACATGCTGGCTGTAGCTGCTGAAGATTTATTTTCTCTTCTTCGTTTATTTTTATGTCCCGCAGGATGGGGAATAATCCTGGCCAAGAAAAGAAAAAGAAATAAAGAAAAAATTTCTACCCTCCAACCGGAAATAGAATCCGGGGGCTTTGGGTTTCAAAGTTTGAGACAGTCTTTTCTTTTGCTGTTTGAAAGCAAGATTTGAACACTTCTGGTTTGTGTTCCCAGTACTCGGTCTGATGGTCCATTTTTCTCGTTGAAAATCAAGAGATATCAGTTCAATACAAGCTGTTAGGCTTTTAAATGACAGCACTAATAAAATGTGGCTTAATTAGATCTGATGCGATAGTTAGACTAAGATGGTAAGCTCTCCAACCCAGGGGAGGTGTGTGGGATCTGTCCTAGACAACCTTTCATCAACTGTGCCGTAGTCATATTTACCTTCACCCATTTTAGTCTTATTTCATATTATCTCCCAGACTGGATCCTCTTTTTGATGCAAAGTCTGCTTGCTTCTTGACAGGCATAATCGAACGCACTGCCTTGAAACTGCTAGGAGATAAAAGTCCTCCATAAAACTGGGTAAAATCAGTAAGAAGAAGAAAAGGATGTAGTTCGTTAAGTCATCTGCACATACAATGAACAACTTCATCTCAAAACTGCTTTGTCACGACATCGTTAGCTCATTGTTAACGTACATTCAGCCTTTCATTTAGACACATACAACACGTCTCTGCAATCCTGCAAGTATCTGTAGCACGCACCCTTGTACTGCTATAGTCCTTCTGATCTATACAGGTCCACATTTCTATATTCACATCCGAGGCATGTTTTTTAAGTTAGTACCGTTTTGGAATTTAAAAAAGACGTGCATAGATATCGTAATAATTTTATTTTTACATGAAAGCAAATACCCTAATTTACTTTTCTATATAACTTCCGTGAATATTGAGGCACTTGTCATAACGTGGCACCAGTTTTTGAATACCCTCCTCATAAAATTCTGCCGCCTGACGTTAACCACTGTATCACAACTGTTTTGACTTCGTTATCGTCTTGAAGACGCTGACCGCCCAGATGTTTCTTCAAGTGCAGGAACAAATGGTAGTCGCTGGGCGCCAGATCAGGGCTGTATGGAGGATGATCTAGAGTTTCCCATTGAAAAGATTTGATGAGATCTTTGGTCCGATTAGCCACATGTGGACGGACATTGTCAAGCAGCAAAACGATACCCTTACTCAACTTACCACGTCTGTTGTTCTGGATTGCACGGCGCAGATTGCTCTATGTCTCACAATAAGGTGCTGCATTGATTGTCTCATTACGAGGCAGAAACTCCACTAGCAAACTCCTTTTCTGTCCCCAAAAACTGTGCACATGATTTTCCGGGCAGAAATTGTTTGCTTAAACTTCACTTTTGTGGGTGATGATGAATGTCGCCATTGCATGGATTGTAGTTTCGATTCTGGTGTGACGCAGGCCACCCATATTTCATCACCAGTAACAATCTTCACCTTCATTGTGGTACCGCTCAAGAAAAGTCAATGCACTGCGTAAACGTTGGGTTTTGTGCAAATCCGTCAAAATTTTCGGAACCCAACGTGAACACAATTTTCGGTACTCCAAGTTCTCGGTCACAATGCGATACAAAACACTACGAGAATATTGAGGAAAATAGTCGCACAATGATGAAATCGTAAAGCGTCTGTTTTCACTCACCTTTTCGTCCACTTTCTGCACCAAATCTTCAGTAACGACCGAAGGACGCCTACTCCGTTCTTCATCATGCACATTTGTGCGGCCATCTTTAAATTCTCTCACCCATTTCCTTACCATTCCATCAGTCATAATATTTTTTCCGTAAGCTTCACAGATCTCACGATGAATATCGATCGGTTTTACGCCTTTAGCACTAAGAAGTCGTATGACAGCCCGTACTTCACAATCGGGGGAACTCACGATTGTCGGAGGCATCTTAAACACTCAGTAAACAACGTACACAATGAAGAATCAGACTGTAATAGCGTCAGTGCGTAGACAAGAGATGTAGGTAACCAGCGCGCATGCGCGGAACGCCGACCGTAGCGCTGCGTCGGCGGAATCGCAAAACGGTACTGACTTAAAAAACATGCCTCGTATATATGTTTTTCTTTTTTTCCAATTTAAAGTTTTTTTTATTTTTTCCGTTTATTTTACTGTTTCTTTCCTGTACTTTTCACACATTCACTATACACATAAACACCCATGTCCAAGGTGGTACTCCAAGAACCCGTGAACCTCTACAAGGCGGAACGCTTGAAACACACGCTCTAGCGACCATGGCTACGAGGAGCGGCCGCGTTAGCCCTTGTCACAGTATTTTCATCTATTTTTATCCCTAGCCCTAGGGAATGAAACCAAGCAATGCACCTGTTCCACAGAATTGAGATTATGCATGTTTATACGAAATGTGTTCAAGTTATATCACCCATTTTTTTTTCAAAAATGGGACCAGATAGAAACTTCTGGTTCCTTTCTAAATACACGTGGACTCTTTGTGAATACGTGACAGAGATGGCAACACTGTATAGTGCATAGAACTCTAGTGGCCGTGACCAGAGTCAGTACTGTTTTTGATACTTAAAATGGCGACGCTTTCATTGCAAGAACAGCGTGTAATCATTCCTTTTCTCCATTTTCGTGGTGTGACACATATTGATATTCATCGCCAGTTGAGTGTGGCATGTGGTGATGATACCAAGGATGTGTCTAATGTGCGTTCCTTGGTGCGACAGCTCAATGAAGGTAGAACATCGTCTGACAACAAACCAAGACAGTTGAAGATGACGTCTCCAAATTTGGCATTTCCATGGGATCTGTACACACATAGATAAACTCAAGGGTCTAATGCAATCCACACAGAGTGAAGACTGACCCCGCTCTAACGACCAGGGAGTTACCGAGCTATCCCATAGCTTTCCATAGGGCAAGACCCAGAGACTAACAAACCCCCCTACTGGTCCTGTGGACTCAAGACGAGATAGAAGTGGATACGCCACTTACGCGCGCCAATCCCAAAGGGGAAGGCTACCGATTTGACCACGGTAGAGCCGCCTGGTGATCTAGCACAACTTCTAGTAGCTATGTAGGCTAGTATGCGGGAATATATGGCTTCTCTCAACTCCGTCCTAAGACGTACCCGATCTCCCACGGGTATCGGGAACCACTTCCCCCTCGAGTCCAACCCAATCCGAAAAACTCCCCTACGGGAGGGGCTCGGATGTTCGGCCCGAGGTTCCTCTAGTAACGTCAGAGGTACAGATGCATTTTTTATCTTGAAAAGTGCAGAGCGATGCGCAGTGGTATCTGGACGGGTCCACCTCAGAACGGTTGCAACTGTAGGGGAGGGCAGGTCTGTTGCGTACCAGTTGCGAGCAACTAAACACGTGCAGAGCTACTCGGTAACACTACAGTTTGTTTCAAAATGTGCTTGTCTCCTGGTTTCAAGGGAGCATTTATAAATGACGCCTCCTAGCAGCACATTAGGAAATAAAGTGCTACATTTAAAAACACGAGAAGTAATTACCAATATCCATAGATTTATAAAAAGGAACAATGGTCAGGGTCAGCTATAAAACTCTGGGGAAGGGTATCTGAGGCAACAGTTGTGTTTGAAAGCAGTTTAGGAGAGTTATTAAGGAAAGAAAAGCCATTGGTGCTAGTGCAACAACGTCCTTCTCTATGCCCAGTAAACAAAGATTAAGAACATGCACAAAATCTTATTTGGATGTTTTAATTCAAAAGTACTTAGGCGAACTATGAATAAGTTTTAAAGCACAGAAAAACAAAGACCAACTCTGAAGAAAGCTTAAAATTCTACTGACTTCCAAGGCAGTGTCTGAACATTAAGAAGAGTTCTTTTGAAGCTAGGTTTATTTGAAAAAAGAAGACACTAAGCGTGACAGACAAATTTTAGTCGAACATCGCACCATGCGTGCAAAAAGGCTTAAGTATTTACGAAATATTCGGAGATATCGAAGTGAAGTTTATATAGTTTATATGGATGAAACTTATATAAATACAGCACATGCTGGACCATATGCCTGGAGTGTAGTACGTTACAGGGACTCTGCAGTGATATTGAAAGGCCGACAGTTGTTTATCATGCACGATGGAGGAGAACAGGGTTTTGTTCCAAATGTCTATGTACTATTTAAGATCCAACAAAAGCGTGGAGATTACTACCATAGTAAGAATTACAACATAGTTTATAGCAGCTGCAAAACTGGCTTCGAGAATGAAAATTGTTTTTAGACACCTTATGCAGCGCCCTCTCCTCTCGTAATCTTACGCGTGTGACGCATTGTGGCGATAGGTGCACTATCCCCACCACAGTTACTACTCATCCCTACCGCGCAGGATTCCTGTCAAAATAAAATAATACATCTATACTTCGAGTGTTAGGGGACCGCAGTGCTCGCACCACGGCAGCTGAAGGGGACGGATCACTTCCCCTGTATACACAATCCTGCTTGAAGATCTGAAGATGAGAAAATTGTCTTCCAGGTGGGTGCCACGAATGTTAGCTTTGAAGTGATTGCTCATGCTGCCCTTTAACCAGACATAGCTGCTAACGACTTTTGGCTATTGCTATTGGCTATTCCCTAGTACCGCTATTGTCGCAGCGATTTTCCAGTGGTCAAAACACACTCCCAAGGAAATGTTCGCAGTGGTCATGAATTCATTTCGCCGACGTTAAGAAAAATGTGTACTGTTAGAGGGAGATTACGTTGAGAAGTGACACTAGTTTCACAGTTTTCTTGTGATTACTTTGTGGGGAAAAAAATAGGTGTCCTAACTTGAATGCACCTCGTACTTAAGCCTACCCAATTTTGGCTGCTATAAGCTCAAGGAAGGCTTCGGTGACTCTAGGTACTCCCCCCCCCCCCCCCCCCCGCAGAATTGGAGGAACAGTAGGTTGCAGGAAAACTGTCTGCAGACGTGCTTAATAGTTCCTGGCTCTAAGATTAAACCAGTCTTGAGAAGACGGGACAGCGACGCTGACAACCAGGTAGCTCTCTGGTGTAAACGTGCTCAATTTTCTGTGAGGAAATAATTTGTCCAATGCCGAAGTGCATCTGGTAACACAGCATAAATTGGTGAAGTAATCTTAATGAAATATAAACTAGAGAAAGGAAATTGCGGTATAAGTAAAGACCCCCGACATTCACCTATGAACCAGGGAACACTACGAGGGCTGTTCAATAAAGAATGATCCCATTTTTTTTTTTTTGACAACGTACCTTTACTCATCCTCATAATTTTGATAGTCCTTCTCAAAATAGTCTTCCCTGAATGCAATGCACTTGTCCCAGCGTTTCTGCCAGTCTTCAAAGACATGCTGGGAACCAGTTTTGAAAGATCCTTCAAAATCGCCTCCGCAGCCTTCACCACTGCTTCTGATAATGGATAATGCCTCCCACGAAGGCGCTTCTTCAACTTAGGGAATATAAAAATGTCATATGAGGCTAAACAAGGACTATAGGGAGGATGAGTGATGCACTTCAGTTTGATTTTTGCAAGATATCCAGCAACAACATGGGCAATATGCTGCCGTGCATTATCTTGGTGAAGCATCCATCCTGCGTCACGGAAATGTGCCTGATATGGACTGGCAATATATTCACGACATCCCTGCAGTACTGTCCATTTACTGATGTGTGTGCAGGTACAACATGCTGATAAACCAATCCCTGAATACAAAAGAATGAGATGACTGTAGCTTTCCCAGCAGTAGCAACCGCTTTTGCTGTTTTGGGGTTTGGTGATGGAGATTTCCACACTGAGCTTTGCTGTTTGCTCTCAGGACGAAAATTATGTAGCCAAGTTTCATCAGCAGTGATTATGTTTGAAAGAAACTCTGGATCTTCCTCTAACATCAAATTTAACTGTATGCAGACCTGCATGCGAATGTCCTTTTGTTCTGTAATCAACAGTCTTGGAACCCATCGCACACAAACACGTCTCATGTGTAATGTTTCTGTGGATGACGCCGAATGAAATGTTCAGTATTTCAGAAAGTGATCTTAAGGTAATTCGTCGATCCTCTCTCACAATGGCAGCAACAGTGTTGATGTTTTCTTCCGTAAGAGCAGTAACTGGAGCACCGGGTCCACCTTCCTTTGAAATTGATCGTCTCCCCTCTTTAAACATTTTAAGCCATCTTCGAGCTGGCTTCGAACAGACTCTCCATAGGCCTCCTGTGATGTTGTATAGGCCTCAACTGAAGATTTGTTGAGATGAAAGCAGAATTTCGAAGCCGCATATTGTTCCTCGCGTGTTACCTCCATTGCAGCTTTAGGCGATACTGAACATGTCTGAACTTGCCTGATTCTCACAGACGCGAACCAGGAGTACCAACAATGAAACTACTACGGCGTGTTTGTTTCACATTAAGCAGAATATAATATCGTACAAAACATCAAAGTTTAGATTGGCAGTCAATTGGAAGGAAATACGGCATCTTCCGAATACGAGCCTTGTAATAACAGCCGAGCCAACCCATTGAGGTAGCACACCATATCTCGCTTCTTAAGGAAAACCTTAAATTACGTTAACCACCTACCAACCGAACTTAAAGTTTGTTTTAGAAACATGATGAAGTACGCAAACCAAAGACACTGTAGTTCTCTATGTTCTTAATCTGCTTTCAGATTAAATAAGACAGTAACGTGTGCTGTGCACCATAATTCAGTGTCGTAAGACGGAATTTGAAAGTGCGCATAATTGCTAGGAACTGTGCCAAGAACAGGAGATAACGGCACTTGTTACGCTGCGTGCAGTCACAATGGAGTAGTCATTTGTCCTGCACTGGTCCCTCCGGGAGAGGTCGTTCAGACTGTCCAACCAGCCTTTCTGGTTTTATGTTTGTGAATCTAACACGACTACTTCAAACAATTAAAATAAGACAGCTTTAACTGCTTGTGGCCTCACTATAACTCTATCTGGCTTATACTCTTTCTACATACACAGAATATTTCACTTACATTCATTTGTTACTTTCTACTGGCTTGTAATGTTAAATTCAAACCCCTGTACTGGAGCAATAGTTCTTCATATTGATAGAAATATCTGTAATATGTTTTTATCCACCAGTATATGAAAAGAACACAGCAATTCGCGATACTTTTGTTACTTAAAAGTAGGTCTTTTACTGCTAAACATGAATAATCTCTGGAAAGATTCAAATTATCTGTACCAGAGACAACATAGCAGGTCAAACAGAAGAACAAAATTAACATATGCGAGACATAGACACATTCAGGAATGTCTACTCAAGTATAGTATCAAAGAAATATTGTAATCTCTTAACTCATTAACTTGATTATCAAGTTGTATACATTTGTGCTTCTTAAGTCGGCGGATTTCCATTTTTAAAGCCGGTTTCCAAGAGGAGCTGAACTGAAATCGTGCAACACGATTAAGTGTGACCCCTTCTCTTTTTTGTGTAATTTACGTCCTCCAACGTCAAGTCATATCGGACGGAGAAGGATTGGGTGAAATGATGCTCAAATGAGTCCAGGGTCCAATGAACTTACAGTTACGCGACATTCGTCTTGAAGGATAAGGGAAAACACCGGAAAAAACCTTATCCAAGTAACTCTCTCTCACCGAGATTCGAACTCGGTACCTCTTGAACGTGAGGCAGACATGCTACCATCCGAGGCGGGCGTGGCCCTCTCGGAGGAAATGGCCAAACCCTCCTTAACTGTCCGCTCCCAGTAACTGTTGCATTTTGCCAAGATGGTCGTCTCCCAAAATTAGGCTCTATGCCGGTCCAGATTTCTTAGGTTGCATGAAACGAATGCTCCGTTCATGTTCGTTTATTCTGATAGCGATGGTCCTTCCCGTTTGTCATATTTACGGTGTTACTGGTGTTACGTTTCTTTTACCTAATTAATTTTCTATACTCACGCCATCTCCTCACCTGGCATTTAATTTACTGAAAAGTCTTTTGTTTAGTTATAGGAAATTTGGTAGTGTTTTGTTTTGTTTATATTTGTGTTGTATCTAGCTATACATTTTATGGT
The DNA here is from genome assembly GCA_030765055.1 of Mantis religiosa. Classification (NCBI taxonomy): domain Eukaryota; kingdom Metazoa; phylum Arthropoda; class Insecta; order Mantodea; family Mantidae; genus Mantis; species Mantis religiosa. The sequence continues at coordinate 30,791,527 of CM060953.1, read as the reverse complement.
TATAACATTTCTTAAAATATCCTGATGATGGGAGCGATGTATGCTCCCCAAACGTCGAATTCTATTCGTCTCTTCGCCTGGCTTGTTTCCCGAGAACAACTTTGAACATATTCGTTGCCAGTAAAGCTTCACGTCTTATTTTATTCTATTCCTTAGAGTTGTCTAAAGATTCGTTTTTACCGTGGAACGTAAAAGTTACAGCTCCGTCGGTTCAATTCCCATTTCTCTGATAGATTCAATACCCTATTTTAATGTCAAAAAACGTACACACCTTGCCTTATAAAACGCATGTTGTGTATTCTATATATTGCCCATGCCTTCTAGTGAAACTGTCTATTTTGATAGGTTTTTTTCGGCCTTTAAATTCCGGTCTACTATTGTTAGCTTCTAGATGATCATCACTTTTATTATATATTTTCACTTTATACTATAAAATAGTTTCAATGTGCTAGCTTCTATGTGCTTAAAATTAATATTTAAGGGAATTTGTAAAGGTACAACATTTGCATTGTTTAAACTATCTCATACTTGCTTTTGTTTTCCTCTTAACAACTCCGGCTTTTCAGGCATACTTCCCATATTTGTGATCTTTGTATACGGGTGGTAATAATAATTTTGTAAAACCGTCTAGACGCTGCACTCCATAAACTTCTAGATTATTCACTTGAGCAAGTCTTAAGGTTCTTCTCTTCCTGCATAACAAAAGGTCTTTTCTTGCCTGTCATGTTCTCTGGTATTTGAGCTTAATAAGAGCATATATCACTTCCATTGTGTGATCTGTCAACAGATTGACTTTCCTGAACTATTCCAATCTTATTAATTTATGCAGTAGGAGCACCAGAAACCAGATAACACCAGGTATACCAAATTATGTTTTGAGTAAATCATCTTTCTCTGCTCTGTGCTGTTTATGTTCAAAACAAAGTAAGCGCTTCGGTGGTAAAGAAGTACGAACAATTAATAATAAATATTTCGTAAGCAGTTATTGCTACAACATATTTATTTAACAAAAGCTATATTTTTTCAATGAAATGTACACTTCAAATCTTGTAAGAGCTTTTCCTATCTCTTGCGGTTTATCTATAATGCAAAAGAAATTAAATTTCATAATATGCCTAGAAAGCTATAGATGTATGTACATTTCGTTATTTATGAATATATGTTAAACTTGCAGAGGTTTTAATGATAATCTTTTGAGCCATTTTTGAAATAAATGTAAAACAGCCTCTTTTTAAGTCGTTTGAAAGTCTTAATATACGTATGCGCTCTATAATCTCCTGCTATTACAACACTCACTGAACTTTAAAAGGAAGGGCAGTATTGAATGAAATAAGAATTTGCGAATATACGCTAGAAATGACAACCAAGTGTTTAGAAATAATATATGAACCACCAGTTGAATCCAAAATGTTGTATGAAGTGGCGATCTGGGGCAGGGGGTGGGTACAGAGGTAAACAAAACGGTGAACCGAAACTACAGTAGGTTTTTTTAAAGAGCTAATAGCCTTACCAAAATCGGCATCTTGGGACGTAGCTTTAATAAAATTAGGAAAGAAAAGAAGAAATGGAATAATAATGGAAAGAATAACATTTTGGTATAGGTGTTTGGTCAAAGAAGAAGGGGAAAATATGAAATTTTGCATCAGACAGCAAAAAAATTACAGAACTCAAATAGTTGAGGAATTATTGAAAAAAATAGGAATGGGCGACATATGGAGATTAGAGGAAAGGAATACAAACGATGTGGGTAAGTTAGTAAAATGCAGAATAGAAGACATAGAAAAAACAGGAAATATGGGGAAGTCTACAAAATATGAAATCATTACAATTTAAAAAAAAAATAAAAAGAAATTGGGGTGAGAAGCATATATAGACTACTGCAATGGGCAAGAGAGAGAAGGGTTAGCTTGGATGAGAACAGAAACAATATTTCTAAGAGGGATAAGAGGTAGAGAAAACGGAATTTGTGAATTGTGTGGAGGAAAAAGAAAGCATAGAACACTATGTAAGAGAATGCGAAAAGAAAAAGGGTTTGGGAGGAAAAATGGAAGAAGGTAGATAAGAGGATAGTGGCTATAAAAATGTTAACGGGCAAGGAGGAAAAGAAGGTAAGAAGTGTTGGTGAGTTCTTACAGAAAGTAAAAGAAAATTGGACAAGAAATGTAAAGAATATAAGAAAGCAAGATGTGGGGGAAGAATGGGGATAATTAAGTTACAAAGAGGCATGGAGGTTAAGAGCTACATGGCAGAGCAGAAGACCAGGGTGTCATGCAAGCCAAGGTAGCAACAAGGTAAAGACAAACAAATGTAACCTCAAGTTATAAATTGTAAAATGTTGGAATACGTACAGTAAATCTAATCTAACTTTCTAGGAGAAGGCAGTGAACTACGAACACTTCACGAAGCACAATAATTTACTATCTCTCTACCTCCCTTTCCGCCTGTAAGTCACTGATTTTCACTGACTTATATAGCCATTGAAAATTTCTGCGGAACATTCTAGAATGTTTTTGGAGACGGGGAGAAATGTTTAGTGTTTAACGGCCGCTTTTACTACATACGGCACCGCAGGTGGTGACACCGATGGTACCTGAGATGAAGATGGAGCACCGGTGGAATGAGATAGCGGGGGAAACCGGTGATCCCGGAGAAAACCCGCTCCGCACTATGATGTCTCTCATAAATCTCTCTTCGCACTGCGACATTTGCCAACAAAAGTGTACTTTTATGATATTTGGAAAGAATTCAATTAAGAAACTTCAAAGTTGGTTGCCTTTGCAATGGAAATTTATTACGAAGAAGTCAACGTTTGAGCCTTTAACATCTCAGCAGCGGCTTGTTTAATATTTCATCCCAACCTGAATAACTTTAAGCAAAAATTCAATCAAGGGAGATGTAGAGTGGATGTGGGGAACGTCACCATTAATAGAAATTTCAATCTCTCTTCTCCTTCGATTGGAGACGTATTACGGAACAACCTCTATTGGCAGAGGGAATTGGGAAATTCTTTCTACCTCCTCTGCTGCTACCTTTAATAAGTTGAAGTATTGTACTCCACTAAACATTCTTGTTTCTTGTATTTCCACGTAACTAATGAAAAACTGAACATCGGACTAAGTCGACTACATCGATTACTACGAGGTAATCGATAGTCAGAGATTATAATCAACACCAACTCCAATTCTCAGACCATAATACGAGTATCGATTGTAGCAAAAATGGCGCCGCTCGTGGCCCAGCATGTTATGTTATGGTTATGTCCACCGAGTGAAGCATGGGTTTGTTTACTTTGATTGTGTGTTTGCAGAATTAGTGTAATTCACATTAAAGTTGTAACTAGTGACCATCGAGTTAGTTTATAGTGAGTTTTTAACATAACATTAAGTTATAAAGTTTATGTAAATATATAGTAGTGTGAAATATTGTCGAAAGGATCGTTCTTATTCTGTTCCCGACTGCAAATCTAATTATGGTAGTGAACCTCATACGACAATATTTAAATTTGCTAAAGAAAAATCTTTATGGGATAAGTGGATCAGGAACATACATCGTAAAAATTTTGAAGTAAATGACAAAACTGTAGTTTGTGTTCATTATTTGGAACATACTTTGTGGTTAGGGAAGACATTTTTCCAGCAAATGATGGTAAACCAATTCGTGTCCCTCAAAAAGTAACAAAATTAGCTGATGATGACTAACCTACGATTTTTAAGAATCAGCCATCCTATCACACAGTAAAGCTCAAGCAGAAAAGACGAAATCCTGAAGAACATATGCAAGACATTTTGCCGAGAGTGAAGAGAATGTTAATAATTGGTGTGCACAAGATGTTATTGGCAGTTTTGAGTCCTTAAAAATCGAAGTGGTGAGGAAAGATTTTAACACATTCATAGTCATTATTAATGATGATTAGTTATGTTCTTTTCAATAACATTCAAAATCCCACTTTCACTGATGTTCCTACTCTTAATGTGAGTTTCAAAATACTTCATAACCTAAAAGTGAGTGTGTTTTGAAATATTATGAACTTACCAGTGAAAAAAATTTTAGATGGTTCTTGCAATGTGAGGGAACTGCCACCCTCAAATTTGACAGATGGAGTAAACTGGACAATCTGGTGAGTTCTCTTAAATATTATAGTATAAGCAGTAGGTATGTCCTTACCAGAAAAGGTAACTATGTAAACAATATAAAAGAAACTTTATTACTTGCTGCAGATGATGATACAGTCCAGTAACATAAAGTTTGCTTTAGAACAGCTGGAGCTAGCCTGTGCTAGTTGGATTAAATGTTCTCCAGATGTTTTGATATGGGCTATAAACATTTCATATGCATATCCAGAACTATACAATAAGAAAAACTAATGTATTGACATTACCACATCCTGTGTATCTAATGCAATTTTTAACAAAGATGTACAAGCACCCCTGGCTTAGAACACTCACACAAAAAAGAAAATAATATAAATGAGCCTTTACTTGTCAAAGTGAAGAAGTGTGTGAAAGTGCTGGCAAACATATTTATGAACAATTACACAAAATGTTAAATGAAAAAGAATGTATCTGAACACTTATCCAAGAAAGTGCAAAATAGAGAAACCAGAAGAAAAGCCAGTGATGAACTTCGTGAGGAATGAGCTCAAACTTAGCAGCAAGTAAATATTTCAGGTTAGCTTTTTCGTTTTCTTTTTCTTTCTTTCTTTCTTTCTTTCTTTCTTTCTTTCTTTCTTTCTTTCTTTCTTTCTTTCTTTCTTTCTTTCTTTCTTTCTTTCTTTCTTTCTTTCTTCCTTCCTTCCTTCCTTCCTTCCTTCCTTCCTTCCTTCCTTCCTTCCTTCCTTCCTTCCTTCCTTCCTTCCTTCCTTCCTTCCTTCCTTCCTTCCTTCCTTCCTTCCTTCCTTCCTTCCTTCCTTCCTTCCTTCCTTCCTTCCTTCCTTCCTTCCTTCCTTCCTTCCTTCCTTCCTTCCTTCCTTCCTTCCTTCCTTCCTTCCTTCCTTCCTTCCTTCCTTCCTTCCTTCCTTCCTTCCTTCCTTCCTTCCTTCCTTCCTTCCTTCCTTCCTTCCTTCCTTCCTTCCTTCCTTCCTTCCTTCCTTCCTTCCTTCCTTTCTTTCTTTCTTTCTTTCTTTCTTTCTTTCTTTCTTTCTTTCTTTCTTTCTTTCTTTCTTTCTTTCTTTCTTTTTCTTTCTTTCTTTCTTTTCTTGTGCATGTGTTCTTGATTATACCATTTCTGTTGTGTTCAAGAAAAACTTAACTTTTGTTTCATTTAATCATGTTTTCCTCTACGTTTTTACTGTGCAAAGTGTTAAATGCTTATGAGTTGTCATGCCTTATAAGTTAAATTTTGATTAGAAGTATAAGGTAGGAAATAGCAGTGCAACGTGTTACTATATGTGATAAACGATTAGGATTTGTCAATGTGCTTTTTATTTATGTTATTACACGTTTTGGTTGAAAGTATAAAGTGATAAATGCTTAAGAGTAACCAGAGTCGCTGGGCTTCGATGGGCGCCATCTTGGAATCTGTATTAAGGTCTGAGTATTGGAGTTGGTGGTGTTATAATATAATCTCTTTGACACTATATTAGGTTAGGAATAATGTGTTTTTGTCTCGCAAATTTTAACTTTATTTTTCTGCTTGACCTGTTATATTGACTCTGGTAGAGATAGTTGGACTCTTAGCAGAGATTATTTATGTCTAACAGGAAAAGATCTACTTTTCAGTAACAAAGGTATCGGGTATTTTAGTGCGGGCAGGAGGGGAAGAAGCGAGAGCTAACGGTATTTTGTTTCTGCAGTGTGGTCAACCTCGAAAAACACAGTTCAGCAAAATAGTGTGTAAGATAAGCGAAGATATGCGCCGCAAGTATGAGATATGTGGACAAATAGTAAATTGAACTCGATCCGATAAGCTGTATATTTGTATTTGTATTTATTCATCCTTTTGATCATAGTACATGATATAGGACACGTCAAGTACTTATAACTAAAAATTATACAATAAACATATACACAACACAAGTTTAGAAATGAAAATTCAGAAACTGTATGTACAATATAATAACAATTTATCTGTAGTTGACATATTCAAAAAATTCACCTATACTATAAAAACAATGTTCTAACAGGAACTTTTTCACACAGCATTTAAATTTAGGAAGTGCAGATATTCTCTTTAGGTGTTCAGGTAGGCCGTTATAAAGGCAAAGTCCAGTATATATAAAGCTTTTACCAAACAAACTGGTGTTATGGGGGATTATACTTATTTGCTCTTTTCTTCGAGTGTGATGATTATGTGTTTGTGTATTAGTGGAGTATATATTTTTATACTTATCATTTATATGTCAAACGAGGTCTACCCGAAAGTCCGAGGACCTCGGCCTCTGTTACCCGGGAGCGATGGAAAACTCCGGGGCTCTTTCTATAGGGCAAAACCTGGAGTTTAAAAAGCCCCCCCCCCCCCGCTGAGCACGTCAAGACGGGTGGAAGTGGATACGCCACTTAAGCGCGTCAACCCCGCAGGGAAGACTACCGTAAAACCTCGGTGGGGCCACCTGGTGATCTAGCACACCTTCTACTAGCTCTTCCCGGGACTCATTAGGCAACCCTCTACTTCCTCCGGGTGGTCGTAGCTTGGCCGGAAGTACCCAATTCCCAGTGGGTGTCGGGAACACACAGCCCCATCGAGTCCAACCCAATCCTAACAGCTCCCCGATGGGAGGGCCTCGTCCCCCATCGACAACGTCAAGACGGTTGGAAGTGGATATGACACTTATGCACGTCAACCCCGCAGGTAAACTACTGAAAACCTCGGCAGGGCCGCCTGGTGATCTAGCAACCTTCTACTATATCTGCAGGCTAGTACCCGGGACTTTTTAGGCAACCCTCTACCCCCTCCCAGCGGTCGAGGCCTGACCGGAGGTACCCGATTTCCCGCGGTTTTTGGGAACACACTGCCCTCTCGAGTCCAACCCAATCCGAACAACTCCCATTCAGGGAGGGGTTCGAATGTTCGGCCCGAGGTTCCTCTGGTAACGTCAGAGGTACCACGAGTACTAAGGTTCCGCAACGCTCTTACCACAGCAGCTGAAGGGAACAGATCCCCTCCCCTACGGGAACTTACTTACCATAAAAATAGAAAATAAATATTATGACAGTTATAAATACTCATTCACTTTGTGATTCTTTGAGTCCAGTACATCAGATTCATCGCCAGTATCCTCGGACGTGTTAACGATAATTGCATCAATCGTATTTTCTAATACACCATCGTTTCTGCAATGTTTTACTTCCAGCTGTTGGAGCTTCTTGCAATGCGTTGTGGTTACAGAAGATAAGGCTTCTACAGCAAGTTTCCGTAGAATTGGAGCCGACAAATCACCAGTAACGTTGTACCCTCTGAACGTTTTGCCCACGCTAACTCAATTACATTCAGATCACAATGATACGGAGGTAGACGAATAATAATGTGCCCCCTTTCGAGAGCTATAACATCCACAACATACCTTTGTTGTAAACTGGTTAGCTAATTAACCTCGAAATTGGTCAAAACGAAATATGGCGGACATGATAAAGCTTAGCGTATTAGTCACTAGATGTCAGTGTATAGCGCATTTCAAGTTTCAAAGTTGTCATCTGTGTTTACGGAGTTAGACAAAACTTACCGAATGAGGACTTGGAAACATAGCGCTCAACTTATCACGCGCAAATAGTAATTGTATCAGTATTTATAGCTGATGGTTTAGTTCGAAAGAGATAGTGTGATTTGTGCACGTCATGTCTGTGAGTTTTTCGTTGCTCTATTTAACTTATGTACCCATGAATCTTTCTCTGACGGTTAATGAGGTTCCACGTTTCGTAAAGTTTGTTGAGTAGAATTTGGAAAAAAATAATGTTGTAACCCCAATTTTAAGGATATTTAAGGGAATTAATATTAAATTATGTAATGGGCTGTATCTAGCAACATATAAAGATAGGCTTGGCATTAATATTAGTTCCATCAATTCCGTTTTCTTGATATTACACAAGATAGGGGGAAAGAGGAATTCAACGTAGCATGTGAAGTTGGCGCTTATCGTTATTTCCAGGAGACTACCTTTATAACGTAGCAATCAGCTTTCACGGGATACGCTCTGCTTCCGATTACCTGCAGCCTACATCTCCCGATTATTGCATCAAGACAGCGCCCTCCTTCCAAATTGATAGGAAATAAACTGGTTATATGTGATGCATATCCAAAAAACATCTGATGTTGCACTCAGCTGGCCTTCTCGATCACTCTTACACAAACTTTCCTTTTATAGCACTTCATGTTATTCAGATAAAAATTTGCAGAAACAGGTTCATTAGATATTTTCTGGTAGGGGAATGCAGTTGGTTTAAGTGATTGTAAAATATTTTAAGAGCGGGTTGCTATGTCATGCCTTCGAATTCCTTTAAAATCAAGAGTGGATAGTGGACGAATCATTAATTCGTACTTAAGAAAAATGTATGATAGAATAGAATCCTACTGTACACTGCAAAACTTAAATAGCAAGTATGATATTAATCGAACCTTAACTTTTTGAGTAGAGGAAATTGAAAATAGTTTTTTTTATAAAAAAAAAGAATGAATGTTTAATAACTGAACTTCATAATTACACGTAAACATGACTGCTCAGTGATTGCTGTCAAATAAGTCATTTATCAGAAATCGACGGCATATTGGTTCCTGTAACAGCGACTAGACAATGCCTCTGTACTCGTATTTCGAAAACTAATGTCCCATTTGCTACATTATGCCCATCCTGGTACATTGGTAGCTCGTAAAGGTAATACGTATATGGAAAATAAATCACGACACCATCCCGTGTGAATGACAGTTTAAATCATATTATATTGAAGATAGTAGAGAACGCCTTTCACTTTCCTGTTTGATTTCAATTTACCGAATTCTGGAATACAAAACGCAATGTGAATTTTAAAGTAAAGTCTGTTTAGTTAACGCATGTGCAGTTCGGAGTCAAAGGAACCTGACACTCCCGCCCACTAATGACCGTCATAAATCTATCTCCACACTTCAGAAATGGAACACTGTCGATCAGGACCAACAGCAACCCTGATTTTCTCGAAGTGACAGACGCATGTCTACTCCACGTGGAGTCTCAGTTGCCAAAACTCCAACTTCCAGTTGATCTGTTTCATTACGTGCAGAAATGCGTTGTGTGTCACGATGTGGAGACCGTAGGAGGGAAATGCAGTGGTAAATGCAAATGAAGTAGTAGATAACCTTCAGTCAAGTGGAAATAATCAAAGTGATGACAATAGTGTGAATAACTGGGCCGAGTTATATTACTGGAAAAGCCTCAAAAACAAAGTTATGACGGGAACTGTTTCTATTCAAATTCAAACGCTTGTTTTGAACACATAAATATGTGCTGACAAATAATCTTGGTAAGGGATCGTGCAATGAACCTCACGATAAATTCTGGGTATTCACAGAAATACAGTGAGAAATATTGTGACAAAGGGAATACCAAAGACGCCGATCAAGTGTGAAAACAAAAGGAAACGTTTCTCTAAGGTATATAATTTCACGTGCGATTTAATTCGTCGAGAAATTTATAGATTCTATGCAAAAGGCAGAGCGCCCACCTTAGACGAATTGGTTGCACATTTGCAAGAAATCTGTGATTTTCCTTATGGGCGCTGCACTTTGCACGGCCTCCTAAAGGAGCTGGGTTTCAAATACCACACTTTGAATAAGTTAAGGGTTATTATGGAATCCAGTAGACTTGTAGCTTGGCGATATATATATATATATATATATATATATATATATATATATATATATATATTTGTCAATACTAAGAAAGTTTCGCAGTAATAGACATCAGATAATTTATTTAGACGAAACCTCGTACGATACCCATGACGTATCGAGAAAGGTGGCAAACTTGCAGAAAGGTCTGGGAGAAGGAGGGTCGGGGGTTGTAAAACGATTATGAGGGTTCATCTAAGGCAGAAGCCGACGTGCACACGGGTTAACTAAACAGACTTTACATACTGTTCAGGGACCCTAAAACTAACTACGTAAGAACTGGCTGTCCTTGGGGCTGTAGTCATAATAAATTATTCAAGGAAATAAAATAGTAAATAACAAGAAATACTTTGGAATCTGCTAAATATACAAAATATAAATTACGAGATTCTATATATTGTCACGGCAATAGACATAAAAGTTTCGGCACAAATAAGGAAACAATCGGCGGATAAACTTCATGGTAATAATGAGCCTTGCTAAGCAGTTAACGATAGCACGTAGTGTAAACAGATATCGCAGGCAAGCAAGATAACTGAGGTAAACGACTTGCCGCTCAGATAGGGTTTCAGTGTTGGAATGTTCTAGAGATATCTCGATTAAAGGAGTATGATTGTTTCTCTTGTTTGCTCCAGAAGGTTCTCGGTTCATGAATTTGTGTATAAACAGAAGCCATGTCTAGTGATTAGAGTAGTTGTGAAACGAGAGATAGGCAGCTGTGTTGTTGTAACGAGAGTTAAAGATGTAATCTGCTGTCACTGTTTGTTATTGTGATCGATCTTGTAAGACTGTGTATATGTGATTTAATGTTATTACGTGAGAATTGAATAGTGTATTTCGACGATAATAAAGGAGATTTTTAATTTCTGCAACTCGGCCTTTTAATTCTACGAACCAAAAAAAAAAAAAAAAAAAAAAAAAAAAAAAAAAAAAAAACACAAAGTTACAATATTTTTTGGAGACCTCTTAGGGTTTTCAGATTTCTAGTTTTACAGAAGTTATTTTGAATGGACAGGACCCATACTTCCTGGGAATGTCAAGAATATGCACTTAATTGACATATCTCGAACATATCAAAATATAAGTACCAGAAAATCAGTTGTAAACTTTTCCAATATAAAGAATACTTTCTCATGGAGGAATTCTTTTGCATATATTCATGCTGTCACACGCAGACACACAGTTTGATTTATTTTAAGTATGCAGTGGAGAACTTAAAAATATTGGTTCATACTGGGATAAAAAAGGCTGTATATGTGTATGGTAAAATCTTAGTGTCCAAATATAAGGGTATTATTGATTTTGTTCATACAATTACTTTATGTCGCATTCAATAAAAAACGCAAGCGCATTGCAAGAAATAATCATTTTATAAGAAACCACATACCCTCATTAACGAAATGAGGTGAATGGCTGATCAATATACTCATTAGAGAAAAAGAGAGAGAGAAGGGTCAATGAACGTGCAGGAAATTTCCTCAGGTTAGACTGTCTGAGCATTAAGATATCTACACATTGGGGAGAGGAGACATGAAGGTCTGTGGTTCGAATTTCGCACGCCGTCGTCTCTGCCTGGGGATTTCTTCAGGTTTCCGCGGGATATCATATATAGTAAATGGTACTCTTAAATTTATGGTTATATTAAATATAGCACTCCCAAAATTCTCTGTGTCAGTGATCACTTCATTTTATGTATTACCAATGTCGATCTGTAGCTCCGTAGATAGTACAGACACAGGTTTTACAGTTGAGAGGGACACCTTACGCACATGGTTAATGTAGCCAACTGAAGGAAGGGGTAAAGTGAAAGAATTACACGAGGGTACCACCACAGAGAACGTGTAGAAGCTTCTATCAGTACTGTTCTAGAAATATCTGTCCCACTGCCTCAGACGCTGAGAGAGGGCCGTGAGCGACCAAGTCCACGGAAAGAACTTTATTTCAAGCAAGAAGCATATCTGAAACAATGGGAATTAATGGACTCTAAGAAAATTGTGTAAAATAAATCATGGTAGGCCAAAAATGATCCTAAATTTCACCGAACGACTATGGAAAGGGGCGAAAATCGGTCAGAGGTTGATGATATCGAACCCCGTGCTTACCCAATGCAAGCCCCACACATTAACACAAAGACATGTCACTTGGCAAAATTCCATGTGGCTGGCCCCGTAGCTCAGTCAGTAAAGCACCTACCTACCGTGCTGGGGGTTCCGGGTTCGATTTCCCGGCAGTGAGAGTAAAGATTTTTCTCCGACCAAGATAATTCCTCATCTTACCCAGAGCCTGGAAGTATGAATGAGTGTGAATGTGTGCGTGATCTAATGATTAAAACAAAACGAATACGAGTTAACACCTTCTATATGTTCCAAAGGAGAACGAACGCCGATATGACCATTGGAGTTAAAGGCGGGGTATAAATGTGTACCTGATCTAATGATTAAAACAAAACGAATACGAGTTAACACCTTCTATATGTTCCAAAGGAGAACGAACGCCGATATGACCATTGTAGTTAAAGCCGGGGTATAAATGTGTACGTGATCTAATGATTAAAACAAAACGAATACGAGTTAACACCTTCTATATGTTCCAAAGGAGAACGAACGCCGATATGACCATTGTAGTTAAAGCCGGGGTATAAATGTGTACGTGATCTAATGATTAAAACAAAACGAATACGAGTTAACACCTTCTATATGTTCCAAAGGAGAACGAACGCCGATATGACCATTGTAGTTAAAGCCGGGGTATAAATGTGTACGTGATCTAATGATTAAAACAAAACGAATACGAGTTAACACCTTCGATATGTTCCAAAGGAGAACGGCCGCCGATATGACCATTGGAGTTAAAGAATGGAATAACGACGAATGTCGGGTAACTCTAAGCTCCATGGACACCGGGCTCAATTGAGTATTATTTCACCCATTCCACTCATAGTCCGGTATGACTTAACGTTGGAGGACGTAAATTACAGAAAAAATGGAATAAATAAAAAAATTCCAGGTAATTTCAGATGCAAAGATTCATGGTTGACGTTTCGATCAGCGTCTTGTTCAAATAATTCCAGAATCGGGCTGGGTCTTTTTTCGGGTCTTGGCAGAAATTGTGTTTAACAAACTGTCATTTTTTGTAAAACAAACTATTTCGAAATAATTCGGATTTTGCATTCGGAATTTCCCATTTCTCAAAAGGGGAAGTCATTATTCACCTTTTTATCATCTCTTGACTTTGCAAAGCTACCAGTTTAAAACTTTTTGCTGTTCCTTAAAACCTTCACATTCCGATATTCCCTTTGCATCTACAAGACATTTACCAGAATATTAAAGTATGGCTTTTTTGTAGAAGTGAACGTAAATATCATTGTTAAATTCCGGAGGGATGTGTGATCACGTGCGATACAAGCTAGCTGGAAGTAGAGTATAAATGACGTCAGGTGCATGGTCATCAAATGGGAAAACATCGAAAATAACGTAACGAAGTATAGTGATCTGTGATCGAGTGAAGCATTGCCTTATAAGTGTGTATAGAGGCAAGGTCAAAGTGCAGTATAACAGAACTGTTTTGTCCCCTTTCGTAATGGGACAGTTTTGATGGTCAGGCTATATTTACCTGCAGTTGTTTACATGCGCAACCGATAACAGTACAGTTCATGTGCGGTGTAACAACTGAAAAACACATACGCCTCCGGCCTTAAATGATTATTATACAATAGTTTTAAATGTTAATGTAGGCTTAGAATTTTTGTCAAATATAAAACACGGAAAGAAGGCCGATGCAATTATAATGCAATGTTTGTTCGATTGATTTCAAATAGATAGAGGAATATCTAATGCTTATTGGAATAATTTATATGAGTCGAGAAAGTCCTGTGAGAGCAACCCATAAGATTTGTATCTTAAGCTGTATAATGCACCAAATGTAAAACTGCCGTCTTTTATTTACTTAATTTAAACAGTTGCTGGTTGAAGCGTTTCGTACATTTTCTAACATAGTGTAAACATCCTAGGAAACAAATAAGGGGAACGGCTGCTCTGTTTTATATTAAATTCTTTCCTGAGGATATTGCGCATCATTTTTCTAGTTCTATTTTATATGCATTCTTGTATACTTTTAGAGACGTATGTGTTGTTGCGCTGAGTTACATTTTGGCTCCTTCCACGTACTTTTACACCGGATGTGACGTGCGCGATCACCAAATTCCTCAGCTTTGTGTGGAAGCAGAAGTTATATTTGGCAGACAGAATCTGTTCCTTTGCCATGTTTTACAGTTTTCTGATACTCTCCCCCATTTATTTAATCTTACTAAGCTCCATTAATAATCATTATACAACAAATTCATCATTTCTTATTTTAATGTGCTAATTTTATTATTTTTTATTTACTTATTCTGCATATTCGAAAAATTTTATAATTTTTAACTTTAGACTACATTTGTCTTTACCCTGCTGCTACCATGGCTTACATGACACCCTGGTCTTCTGCTCTGCCAGGTAGTTCTTACTCTCCATGTCTCCTTGTTACTTAATTAGCCCCATTCTTCCTCCCCAACTTCCGTTTTTATATTCTTTATATTTCTGGCCCATTTTTCTTTTACTTTCTGTAATAACTCGCCAATACTTCTTACCTTCTTTTCCTCCTTTCCTGTTAACATTTTTATAGCTACTATACTCCTCTCTACTTTCTCCCATTTTTCCTCCCAAACCTTTTCTCTCCATGTTGCAGTCTCCTTGCATTCTGTTACATAGTGTTCTATGTTTTCTTTTCCACCACACAATTCATAAATTCCCTTTCCCCTAGCTCTTATCCCTCTTAGAAATATTGTTCCTGTTCTCATCCAAGCTAGCCCTTCTCTCTCTCTTGCCTATTGCAGTAATCTACATATGCTTCTCGTCCCGAATTTCTTTTTATTTGCTTGTAAAATTGTAATAATTTCATATTTTCTAGACTTCCCCACATTTCCTGTCTTTCTATATCTTCTATTGTGTTTGACCAATTTACCCACTTTTCTTGTATTCCTTTCCTCTAATCTCCACATGTCTCCCATTCCTATTTTTTCCATAATTCTTCCTATCTCTGCCAAGCAACTGTTTGAGTTCTCTAATATTTTTACTGTCTCATGCATAATTTCATAAGTTCGCCATCTTCTTTGGCCAAACACGTATACCAAAATGTAATTATTATTTCAATTATTATTCCATTTCTTGTCTTTCCTAATTCTACTTAAGCTACTTCTCTACTGTATGCAGCATTTTGGATTCCACAAGTCCTTCATATATTCTTTATAACCACTTGGTTGTCATTTCTAGCTTATATTTACATCTTCTTATCCAATTCATTGCCACTTTCCTTTTGCTTCAATTTTTCTCTTATGCGCTCCCCGTTTTCCATTGTTATTCAACTTCACTTCTAAGTATTGAAATTCATTGACCACTTCTACCATTTTGCCATTAAGTATCCAATTTTCATCTATTTTAGTTTAACTCCCTTCTTGAACACCACAACTGTCGATTTATTTGTGTTCATTTTTATCCCAGCTCTTCACAAAATTAGTTATTAACTGACTTTCACTTATATCATAAAATATGACAGACTAAATATCCCTCTCATGTCCTCTATAGCACCCTAGCTTTCCTAAACTTGAAAAACTCTTCTTAGTCTGACTACTTCACCTTACCATAGCCACAGCGGTATAGGGTTGAAATGCTAATGTATAAGTGCGTTATTTTATTAAATACAATGTAATAGACAGCAGTTTGACTAATTTTACTTTTTCGCTCCAATTAAAACTTACTTGGAACTGAAAGGAATTTTATTTTGTTACTTGTTGCAGTGTAACAAACTAATGAAGTAATAATTTTAAGTATGGAAAGGTAGAGTCAGACTGAAAAATTCAATGCCATAGCCAGGATTTGATGCACGGATCTTCGGGTTGCCGTCCAGCCGCTCTAACCCTTGAGCTACTATGGCCAACGTGCCGGCATGACATTAAATTCTCCAACTGACTCGTGTTTTTTCCCGGTAAACAACTTAGGAGTTCTCATAAACACATGGGACAAGTACCTTAATGGCGACTTACAACATGTAAGTACTTTAAGGCTTTATAGTTAACCACTATTAGGTACAATTAATAGAAATGAACTTTTCTTTCACACTGGCCGTGTGTACGCTAAAGTATGGAAGGATAGAGACAGACTGAAAAATTCAATGCCATAGGCGGCATCTGAACCACGGATCTTCTGGTTGCCATCCAGCCGCTCTAACTCTTGAGCTACTGTGGCCAACGCGCCGACATGACATTAAATTCTCCAACTGACTCGTGTTTTTTTCCCGGCAAACCACTAGGAGATCTCATAAACACATGAGACAACTACCTTAATGGCGACATACAACATGTAAGTAGTTTAAGGCCCGGGCTTTATAGTTGGAACCACTATTAGGTCAATTAACTTAAATGTTGTAAATCGCCATTAAGGTAGTTGTCTCATGTGTTTATGAGAACTCATAAGTGGTTTACCGAGAGAAACATGAGTCAGTTGGCACGTTGGCCACAGTAGCTCAAGGGTTAGAGCGGCTGGACGGAGACCAGAACATCCATGGTTCAAATCCCGGCTATGGCATTGAATTTTTCGTTCTGACTCTACCTTTCCATACTTTATCCTACACACGGCCAGTGTGAAAGAACAATTAATTTCAATTAATAATTGCAAGTTCACTTAAAAAAAAAATCATCGACCTTCTTCAGAACCGAACACAGACCTGGACCACCAAGATCAAATGAAATTGATAAAGTATACAGAATTATGTTCCCTTACTCGATAAGTTTATTATAAAGGAATCATTTTGTTACATCTAAACATTAACGGGTAGGTTAATCCAGCAATTTATTACAGTTTCTTTAACTAAATAATACCTGAAGTTATGATACCTTTCCTATACTTCAGCAAGCTTAGTGTTGATATGTCCGATCTTTAAATATGCAATAAAAGATTAGATATACACAGCATAAGAAATAAATCATCTTTACATTCTGTCTAATACAAATATAATCCAATCCCCATAAAAGTAGAGCGCGTAATTGGGTGGAAATGTATGCTGCACTCAGTGAGTGCCAGTTCCTGAGCCATTTCTCTACATAGGCTCTCCTTTTCTGAAGAGAGCTTTTACCGTTTAGAGGTTGATGGCTTAAACAATCATTGAAAGCAGTATAAAATCCTTATTAGACATGTAGAAAACTAAAAGTAGTTATGATTTATCGCATTGGCATCATAAAATTGTTATGCCATTTCACTGCTACCAACTTCGGTGAGTCGGACAACACAGCAGTTATAATTTCATTTATAATGAGTTTAAGTTTGACATGATTTCAGTAGATTTAAGTTTCATCGTGCCCTTTTTATCTGATTAACGGTGATACAGAAAATATTAATGAGAAAAAAGCGTAGATTTATAACTAAGAGTTATTTCCGGGCTGTTATGCCGTGGTTTGCTGGAGTTGGATTTTCCACACGTTTCGTCCACTACTATGGTGAACATCTTCAGGGGCGTGGTCGTGGTCTTAGTCTCCTCGGAGAAGTTCGAGTAGCGTCTGAAGTGTTGAGAGCCAAGAGAGCCAAGAGCGAGAACAAGTCCGGGTGCTCCCGGACGGTGAGCAGAGCGCCACGGTACCTATCCGCTGTGCGGATTTACCCGTGCGGTATTATAGGATTTGTCTTGCCTCCAATGGTTGGATGTCCTTGTTAACTGATGGACCTGATTCGGCCTCTGCTAGCGCTCCTGGCGGTGGGATGAGCTTCCAAGTAGGAGGCCAGTGCCGTAAACCGCCACGCTATTGGCGGCCTGCGTTGCAGTGTCCGTTCAGCGTGGCGGGGCCAGGAGCGAGAGGTGGTTGGGGACCGTTTAGGTTGTGGTTCTCATTGGGATCACACAGGGGGACCTGACTGCCGGGGGTCAGCCGACGGGCCAGATCCAGCCCTAGTGTGGCCGAGACAGAGTGTAGTGTTGAGGGGATGAGAGGCTGGTCTCACCATCCAAGGGCGTCCTTGGGGAGGCGGTAGCTCTTTCTCCTTCTGGGCACACGGTGGTCATATTGCCCTAGTGTGTTCACTAGGTGGTTTGGGTGGGATACAATCCTGGCATACAATGTGCGCGATCGTTCACGCACAACGTCCTCAACGTAAGGTATGCCAGAATGGGTGTGTAGGATGTGTGAAGGAAACATACGTTTGGTATCGTAGATCATCCTAAGCGCCCTGTTCTGCACGGCTTGCAGTCTGCGGATGGTGGTACGAGCCACAAATCCCCAGACCTCGCATCCATACAGGATCATGAGGTGTTGACTGAGCTGCAATATTTATAGGCCGAGTGACCTCCGCTGATTGGCCCGGCTGGCGGCCTATAGATATTGCAGCTCAGACAGTCAACACTTCAGACGCTATTCAACTTCTCCGAGGAGACTAAGACCACGACCACGCCACTGAAGATGTGCACCATAGTAGTGGACGAAACGTCTGGAAAATCCAACTCCAGCAGACCACAGAAAAACAGCCCGAAAATAACTCTTAGTTATATTGACTCCGGCCGTGGAAGCCTAAGCTCTCCTAAGCGTAGGTTTCTTTGAAACATGCAATTTGTCAAATACATACCTTTTTTGTGAAACAAGATCCCAGACACCTCCATCACGACAAGCTTTTCAATATGACCTCAGAGAATGCGAGTAACTGAGGGGGACTTAAGTCGAAATGGGGTCACTTAATGACAGATGCACGCAGCATGCGATACTCAGGGGCAGATAGGAACGCACATAGACTGACCCATTCAGGTAAAGTGTAGGAAAACATGCGTCTTCAGGAAGTAGGGATGTGACTCGGTTCATCCTCTGAGCTACCTCTATGTAACTAGGAGGACCTAGCTTTCAAGGGATATACTGGGATTATTTTATCCATTATTTATGTTTAAAAAACATCACACGGTAAAGAAAATGAAGAGAGTGTAAGGGAAGAAGAAAGAGCACTAAGGAAAAGGAGACCGAGATAGGACGATTGTTGTTTGTTTATCGCAGGATAATTTTTGGCCTTGTGAAACACACCTCTGAGGGAAGCGGCTTATTGCTAGTGGTACAGTGCCAAGTCCCAGCCGGCTTTGCGGTTGTCATGGTAACTACTCAGCTCGCCCGGCTGACCACACAGTCCTTCATTTCCAGCTCTCACCTTTTTTGTAATGATCTTCTCTGAAAGATTACTAAAGAACTCACTGTCAGCTTTAAGATGCATTTATGACTCGGTGCTGTAAGTTATTATGCTTTCTTTAAATTTTAGCCGAATGAAGCTACTTCACTTCGTATAGCTACCTTCACCCCGAAAGAAAAGTGAAAGGCGGTGCAGCTTTAATTAATCAATGGGGTGAGAATGTTATCAAAAGTCTTAAAATAACTACCTCCTTAATATAAGTGGCAAATATAAATTCATACTCAACAGGCTCTGAGTTATAATTTTGCTTAGAGTGACTTACGTAGATAAGGCTCTTTCTTGTTTATAACTTATCTTGAAAACTCTGGGCTAATCATAAAAGAAAAAGCTCTTTCCGAGCAAAAGTAGTGGAACGTATAATTAGCTGCATTAAAAGTTGTCAACTCCCTCCCCCCAGATCGTAACAGTGATTTCCCCTTCCTGGGTACATTCAAGCTACCAATTTTCCAGTCCACCCAGTTCTCTATGTAGTTTGAGCTGTAAAATACTCTTTTAAAGGACATAACTATTAACTAACGAACGATGTTATCGTTGTAAAATAAAGGGGTGCTTCGGACACCAGCATCTATGGTTCGTTGGTCCCATTTTCTTTGATACGACTGTAGATAGTGAGGTTTATTTGGGTATATTCAAGACATTTGTGCTGCAGCTGGATGATATCGAATTGAGAGAAGGTTATTTGCAGCAAGATGGAGCAACATGTCATACATCTAATGACACCATGGAACTTGTAACCAGTTTCTTTGATAATCGAATAATCTCAAAAGGTCTTTGGCCTTCCAGATCCCCTGACCTAACCACACCGGATTTTTTCTTGTGCGGGGTATATAAAACATAGAGTGCACAAGAATAGGCCACGAACAATTGATGTTCCCAAGGAATCCATTCGAACCGAAATAAGTAATATTGACGAGGATACTCTCCGTAAAACTTCAGAGAATATGGTGAGACGAGTACAGACATGTATAGATGCTGGTGGAGGACACTTCCAACATTTTCTCTGAGATGTAAATAGTGTAATATAATCTTTCAAGTGTGTATTATATGCTCCCAAATTTGTACGTGCGTCCTATTATTGGTTCAAAGGTTATGACCTATACAAATGGTTCAGGTTTATATGGATCGCACTGTATTTTACCATGATAGCTATGCTATTAATATTAGGTCTTACAGTAATAAATAATAATGTTACCTTGGTAACCGTGACCAAAAAATTTGTTTACAACCAAACGCTCCAGGTTTTAGATTTAAAGTTTCACTGTTTTAAAGAAATAAACAGAATTATTTCAAAGCTTTCACATAGCCACCCGTTCTTAAAGGCTAAGGCTATCCTTAAATCCATTGCACTGTTCTATTTCCATTATACTTTATAGGAAATATATTATTTTATAACTTCTACAACTTTGTATGTGGAATAGCATTAAATAAATGTAATAATAATAATAATCATAATAATAATAATAATAATAATAATAATAATAATAATAATAATAATAATAATAATAATAATAATAATAATAATAATAATAATAATAATAATAATAATAATAATAATAATAACCATAATAATAATAATAACCATAATAATTATAATAATTATAATAATAATTATAATAATAATTATAATAATAATTATAATAATAATTATAATAATAATTATAATAATAATTATAATAATAATAATAATAATTATCATAATAATAATTATCATAATAATAATTATCATAATAATAATTATCATAATTATAATTATCATAATTATAATTATCATAATTATAATTATCATAATTATAATTATCATAATTATAATTATCATAATTATAATTATCATAATTATAATTATCATAATTATAATTATCATAATTATAATTATCATAATTATCATAATTATAATTGTAATAATAATTATAATTGTAATAATAATTATAATTGTAATAATAATTATAATTGTAATAATAATTATAATTGTAATAATAATAATAAATAATCGTTTGTAGGGTGCAGAGTGGAATACATCAAAATTGTAATATTCGTTATATGAAAGTGTAAATTAATATTCAGAATCATCCTTGTATCTTCATTATTTTTAGGCTTTCTGGTTTACTTGAAAACAAGTGAAGGAGGATATGGATTTGGAAATATGGTTTGCAGAAATTTAGAATAACTTTTGCTGCAGTGAAATTGACAGTAAGCTGTCTTCAATGCTGACTCGGTGTTTTGCTGCATTAAAACAAATGAATGAAACTACTGCGGTACACTTTAAGCGTCTACTGTCGCAATAACCAACAAACAACTGCCGCTCTAACATTTACCGGTATTTATACCTCCCCAGCGATTGTTTCCAGAATACCGCGGACCTTCCGAGATCTCTAGCGGGAGCAACAATGGACAGAACGTTCTCGAGCCACTGTCCCTTTCTCTCTTCTAATGAATAAAAGATTAAATCAACTTAGGGATGACAGCATTATTCTTATTGATTTAAAATTTGAATCAACATAAAAAATCTTTTAACATTTCAAAGAATGAATAAAATTAAGTAAAATCACATGAAAATCTCCTAGAATTGGTGTTAAAACTGATGCAACACCAGGACAAGCGTGCAGCTCTCCTGGCAAGCGCCCAGCTCCAGCCTGTCGCAGCAGCACAACAATGCCACACGGTGACAATAATTTAGTGCATCTTATTTAGTGAGACCTTTTATTGGGATAAAACGAATGATATATTGACTTTTTAGTAGCATATGGAATACAGTGACCTTAAAACTGAAAGCGGAAATTAGGTTTGCAATTAGACTTTTGCTCATTCTACTCGATTGTGACATTTATGAACAAGTTTTGATAAGAAAAGGAAAGATTCAGATGTAGCTGTAGTGTCTTTAGTGAATACGAATATCGAAAAAAGTTACAGAATAGGATTATTTGATGTATTAGTAGCATCTGGACTACAGTAGATAAGAAGTGCATACATCCTTGTCAGGAACGGATGAAATGAATTTAGGAGACCTATTAGCAACGACACTGGTGAGCACAGATGTTATAAACATGTAGAGTTCCCTAGCATTTAAAGGAGTTACCATCCAGCAAGAGGGTGCACGGTAGCGACCCTCTTAAGCCACTGGTGGATGGCTCATAGGCTCCTTTCCAGCGGGAGCAGCAGAAAGCTTGAACTTGTAATGAAGATGCCACTGGTGCAGAGAGTAGTTCCATTTTACAACCCACCGTCAGTCGACATACAACCCTGTGATAAAATGAGAACTGGTATATCCCTAGCAGGTCAGGGAAACTCACGGAGTAAAAAATCGGAATGGACAGCCATTAGGAACCTTCTAAATTCGAGCTTCACGCGATATTGCAGAGTTATTTCGCTCGGTAAAGAGGTCATAGATACTAACCAGTTCAGTACCTCCTCTGTTATGGGGATGAAATTGCAATGGAATATGCATAACGTCTGTATCGTATGCAGATGAGCGTATTTCTTGTATGCAGAGCATTGTGTCGCTTGACATGCACCGTGAGCCAACAATATCGCCACCAATTTCCATGCAAAGGAAGCGTCAGCAATGTGCAGGGTAACTCGAAACTACATGGAGTCTAAGGCGACAATAGATCCTCTTATCAGAGGCACAAGAGATTTACAGCATCTCACTAAACATTCGATAACAATATTTCACTGCAAACACACGTTTTAAATTCTCTGTGTAAGCAGAAGTATTCTTGGCGTACTCTTTGCCTGTCTATAGGAACAATGTGAGTCAAAAACAAAAACTGGCTGCATTTGGTGTTGCAACTTACATTTTCCGAAGGTGAGATACCAAGATTTTTGAAGAAAAATAGTTTATACATATAGAATTCTACAAAAAATTGTTAATTCAATTTTTAAGCAAAGTTATATTTTGGAAACATTTTCCGTGCAGAGGGTAGCTTGGGGTA
The DNA here is from genome assembly GCA_030765055.1 of Mantis religiosa. Taxonomy (NCBI): domain Eukaryota; kingdom Metazoa; phylum Arthropoda; class Insecta; order Mantodea; family Mantidae; genus Mantis; species Mantis religiosa. The sequence goes on along the minus strand of CM060953.1, from coordinate 30,768,558 downwards.
GGTCTTCTCTTGTTGCCGACGTCAAGTAGATTGACATTGACAGTTTGGTGTTTAAATGCCAACCTCAGGTATGTAAAAATTGCTAGCCTGCTGGTATGTTAATGTTTTCTTTTAGAAATTCATAACTAATATCATTTTAAAGCAAAACTAAAAGTGTAAAAAGTATTAGATAGAGTCAACATGAAAAATTCAATATCATGGCCTGGATTTTAACCACGTATCTCCTGGTTTCCGTCCAGTCGCTCTAACCCATTGAGCTACCGCGGCCAACTTGCCGTCATGACATGAAATCCTCCATTTGACTCATATTTTCCCGGTAAACCACTAGAGGGTCTCGCATTCGAGATACACCGTTTTTGGCAACTTACTATCTTAAGTACGAGTGTGGGTCAAAAAGTAAAGCCTCCTATTTTTTTTTTCTGTTTTAATTGCCAAGAAAATTGAATCCAATTTACATAGCTTGAAAACTACAACATTGATGATTAATTTCTTACTATTCAATATAACCTCCGTTCATTTCCACAGTTTTGGTCCACCTTTTAACTAGGGCACGTATTCCAGTGTGGTAAAACACACGGTCTTGCTTCCTAAGCCATTGACGCACGGACGTTTTCACAGCCCCCTCATCTTCAAAATGAATCACACGATGAGCTTCCTTTAGTGGCCCGAACAGATGGAAGTCTGATAGTGCCAGGTCAGGGCTGTATGGGGGGTGAGGTAAGACTTGCCATCCCAATTTCTCAATTTCTGCGGTGGTGTAACGGCTGGTGTGTGGCCTTCCATTGTCATGCAAAAGAAGAATATCAGTCATAGTTTTTGTTGGGCGAACTCGGCAAAGACGGGCTTCCAGCTTTTTGAGAATTCTGACGTATTGGACAGAATTTACTGTGCATCCCCTGCTCCAAAAAAATCAATCATAAGCACACCTTCTACATCCCAAAACACTGTCACCATCCTGCCCACCGCTGAGTTTTTAAATTTTATTTCTTCGGTGAGGTTGTGTGATGCCATTCCATTGATTGCCTCTTTGATTCAGGTTCAAAAAATAAATCCACGCTTCGTCTCCAGTAACAATTTCTCCCAGAAACTCCTTCCCCTCCAAATTGAAGCACTGCAAGTGTTCAGAGGCAATTGTTTTCCTTGTTTCTTGGTACCCAACGTGAACAAACATTTGAGTAACCCAATTGTTGAATAATCGTCAAAACACTACCTTTACTGAGGGAGGTAATGCGACACAATTCAACTGTTGTTACCCGGTGATCACCACAAATGATACCATCGACTGGCTGAATGTTGCATGGAGACACTGCAGTCACCAGCCTGCCGCTTCGCTTTTCATCTGCCAATGGTGTTGCCCTTCAGCTTCGTTACAGCGAGGAACCCATCGTCTAACAGTGCTGACATCCACCGTTGCATCATGTTGCCTTTCGTGAATGCGAATTGGCGTTTCACCTTTCGCAGTCAAAAATTCAATCACAGAACGCTGTCTAATACGAATGTCAATGTGAACTATTTTGCAAGAGGATGCAGTGCTGCCACCTGTTGACTTAGGAAGTTACTACTGCAGGGGATTGGAGAAGAAGGTTTGAGGAGTTGCCCCACATTCAAAGTTTTCACATATCTTACTTATTTAAGGGGGCAAAATAGGAGGCATTACATTTTGAGCCACCCTCGTACTTGAGTCCCAAGCTTAATCATTTAACTCTTAATATTTTAGTTAATTGATGGCCATTAATCATTTTTTCACACTAGCCGTGTATAGGCTAAGGTTCTTGATAGAGTCAACATGAAAAACTTAACGTATATACGGCTAGCGTGAGAAAAATGATTAGTTTCCATCAAAAATCTAAAGCGAAAAGAGTGAATTTTCCAATTAATTTCTGTTGAATATTCTATCAACTAAGGGGATCATCAGATAGGAAATGTATATCCATAGGAGGTTTAATTATATCAAGAAGTTGTAATTTTGTTATTGTAATTTTTGTGAAATGTTACATATTTCTCTTGAAATAACGCGAATGATATTTAGTACAACAAAAATGTACACAACTACAAATGAAACAACTATAAATACATCTTTAATAACTGTTTTATACTGTATAAAAGTACGCAACATTTAACTGACCCGTATCAAAGATACTGTCGGAGTAGCTTGCCACAAATTTATTGTACTTTCATCTGTTCCAGCGGTTAGTGTGTTTCATAGGACAGTAGAATTTGCCAAAGCTTGGTGAGCCTGTGGGATCCTATAGCTCTCTTTCGACTATTCCTTATTGGCTTAGGAAGGGTCAGAACTGTTTCACTGGAACGTTAGGGGTCTCGTCTTTATCAACGCACATTTTATCAGAATGTGGTCATCCTTCAGCTCGTTTCAGAAGGAAGCAGGGGCGGTTTATGAGGTAGTGCCGCTGTGCCATGGCACCATCTGTATGAAAACGAAGGAAAGAGAAGTGTATAAGAATTGCGCGAAAAGAATTGTGTATGAATGGTTGCTCCCTCGTTTGAATAGGCGCGTTAATAGCAAGCGCTCTCTCTCGGTTGTTTTCCGTAGCTTGGTGCCGATTCCAGAACGGCACCGTCTACGCTCATAAACGCCTGTGTTAAGGGCTAGGATGTCTGCTTATACACGGCTTCTTATGGGAGAAGGTCAGAGAAGGTAGTGCCGGGATAGCTCTGGCGCATAACTTACGCTTTGTCCGTTAGATTGCAGTAAAGCACGGGACTTTAGAGAACCACAATCCAGCCACCTAGCGAAAGACAATGGTAAGAATACATTTCGCACTATACCTTCCTTTAATGCAGTGTCACCATCCTACTGCAAGTTATCTCTGAGGAACTTCAAAACGCAAATTAACGCTTAATGAAATCAGTTGTAGAAGCACAACACACAGATATCTTTATAAATAAAATTAATTTGGCTTCAATGTGAATATAGTATTAGATTTTAAAATTAAGATACAGTATTTCAACATGTGCATATTTCACAGCAGGTGGTTTGTTGGTACACCATAAAACCCGCGTGTGCAGCACGTGTTGGACACATGTTTTCAAAGCAATGGTAGAGTAGTTCTGTATGTGCTCTTGTAATGCTGTAGTTCATCGTGAGTACGGATTTTTAAAACAGTGTTCAGTGTTTTTTCTTTAAATTAAACTTCACAGTAAAGTTACGAACATGAACATGGTGAGTAAATTACTGAAAACTCCATTTAGTAACAGTACTCTAAGTGAAAAAATTCCGATAAAAACAATGGGTAGGCCACTCCCGAATCTGAATCTGCAGCAGCAAACAAAAAATCGATGTCGTAAGTTTAATCCAGATATTTATCAAAAGATTAAATGGATTTGCGGCTGTGATGAAAACAATGCAGTTTTTGTTTTCCTTGTGTGTTATTTGGGAGGGATGTCCATTGTGTAAGACTGGAGTAACTGATATTGGGCATTTATGATCTAAAATGAAAATGCATGAAACATCGAAGTGACACATGGACAGTGTTCTGAGCGTTTCATTTCTAGGCAAAATCAACATTCAGGACAAATTAGATTTGCAGTATAGGCAGTTAACAGCCATAACAAACAAGTAGACAAGAACAGGTATATATTGAACTTAATTATAAACTGTATTTGGTTCTGTGGTGCTTTGGAGCTGGCTCTTAGGGGACACGACGAATCTGACGCCTCCAAAAAAAAGGGTTTTTTTTCGTGAGCTCATTCAGTTTAGTGCGTAGTTGGATAAATAACTTCAAGTACATCTCAGCCAGTCATCAGTATTCAAAGGCATTTCTAAGATTGTTCTGCACATTCTGTTTGGTACAGTTTATTATAAAATAAGATGGATTATTGATAAGATTACCTCAATCATTCGTAATTGGTACACATATTTATATTTTAACAACCCTTATTTATTTATGGCACCATGAATACAATACCTCACCGGCCGCCCCTGGAAGGAAGTGTATAAACACCTAAGTTCTTCAGTTACTGCTAGCTCCTCTTTTTCTCTCCTATACGAGAGCTTATAATAACCTCGTCTATCGTAATTATCTGGTGTTGCTTTATTTTGTCAACAACAATTAGCTTTTTGCCCACTAATTACTCAATATTAGTTGGTAACTCTCGATTTCATTAGGAGAGTACACGCTAAGTAGAATTTTTCTCGCGCCTTCTACCAACTCGAATACGAACGGATCACATGCCTGTGACCTGCCACCTCTGATAACCATTGCCCAATTCCATTTATTGCTTGACGATAAACCCAGGTTTTTAGTGCTGTATATGTAAAACCGCGAGGCAAAACTTGTAATGTGAATGGAGGGCCATATATAGTTTAACCTGCAGCTAATTTTTTATATTACATGACCCGGTCGTTTAAATTTGCAGCTGTTTATTCTAAAATATATCAATGAGAGGCACAAAGGTTCTTCTATTGGTGGTAGGTGCATTTTGCAGCATTTAATAGAGGTAGTTTTCTTAAACGTAAACTCGTGTGAATAAATATTGTCAAACACACAGCGCAGTGATGTCGTTGAAGGTGAACGTTTTGCCATTTCGGGACATTGTCCCTTACTGGCATGGTGGTGGTTTTTAATGATATGGCGGTGGGTGGATGGTGGTGGATATGTCTTAATGGTTGTTTGGTTTGTTGGTAGGGGTTGAAATGTAATGGATATCTGGGGGGTTGTATGGGCCTATGGTGGTGCTAGCACTAGTCTGGGTCGCTTGTAGGTTTCACCGGGGTCTAGGTCATATTCTCCCAGACCTCGGATTAGACTGTTGAAGCTAGAAGGGAGCTTGTTATAAAAATTATGAGATAAGGTAAGGATATAGTCTGTGATTTTTGGAAAGGAGAGGTCTGCCTGGATATTATGGTTAGGAATGTACCAATCGGAAGCTGTTGCTATCCGAAGTTAGCGGTTCTGAAGGACTTGTAGTTTGTGGAGATGGGATTTTGCTGCAAGCATAGGTTAGTGCAGGACGGAGTATTTGTTTGTATATGAGCAATTTGTTGTGCAGGCTCATTGTTGATTTCCTATTAAACATCGGATATAGCATGGCCATCCTTCTGGACACTTTGTTAGCCACAGTGGTGGTGTGATGTTTCCACGTCAGACGTCAATCCAGAGTTACTCCAAGGTATGTAGCCTCCGTGGACCATTGTACTTCCTCTCCAGCCAGGCGGAGATTGGGTACATCTTGTGGAGTACGGCGGGTGAATGTGACTGCTTGAGATTTAGTTGCATTTATCTTCAAGCGCCAAGTGATGAACCAGGCAGATAGTATATCAGCGGAACGCTGCGCCTTGGTTACTGCATGAACGTGTTGTTTAGATGAGACCGTTAATGCGGTGTCATCAGCGAATAGATAGAGGTTACAGACTATTAGGGTGAGGAGGGTGTTTATATAGGTGAGGAATAGGAGGGGACCAAAGACACTTGCCTTGTGGTACCCCGGCTTGAATACCATAGGGTTGAGAAGGGATGTCGTCCCTGGCAACGACCAAGGAACGGTTTTTAAGGTAGGTGTTGATGAGGTGTATAAGGTTTGCTGGGATATTGTAGTGGATGAGCCGATGGATGAGGCCATCATGCCACACTGAGTCGAATGCTCGGGAGATGTCCAGGAATAGTGCTGTAACGTAATGCCGGTTATTAAACCCACGTATTACATCGTCCACGAGGCGAAGTAACTGGTGAGAGGTGGAGTGTTGACGTCGGAAATCAAACTGCTCGGGTCGTAGCACGTTATGTTGGTCCAGCAGATGTTGAAGGCGGGCCTGCAACACCTTCTGGAAGATTTTACTGATGGCCGGCAGCAGACTGATGCGCCGGTGGCTACTAATGTTTTTGGGGTCCTTTCCTGGCTTAGGAATGGTGATGAACCTAGCGTGTTTCCACGCAGCAGGGAAATGAGCTAGTAGTAGTAGACTGTTTAATAGGTGAACTAACAGTATTATCCATGCTGCCGGTGGTGCTTTAAAAGCAGCATACGGCAAGTTGTCATACCCTGTTGCTTTATAGGGGCGCACTTTAGCCACAATACTCCTCACTTCTGAATAAATATTGTCGCAAACCCAATATTGCGATATCGTGGCTGGCGCGCACAAAGAGACGGATGGTGCAAGGCGGAGATAAAAGCTTACCGTAACAGTTAAAGAAAGAGACAGCTGACTGGAAGGTTCGGTTTCCTGTTTGTGACAGAATATTCGAGTAATTTCTCGAACAATGAGAGGAGCTATAAAAAGAAGCCGCGGCTCGTCAAATGAGAGTCGTAATCAGTACTGATAAATGTGCGCGTGCAGCTGTGATTTGAAAGTGAACTCTTTTGTTTATTTAAGTGTGCAGAAGTGACCAGAGATTGTGTAAGTTTATCTTACGTCATCTTGCTGCCAACGGTTTACAAACAGTGTTTCTAGGGAAATAAAAGAGCATTTGTAATTTCTGCAAAATTGACTTTTAATTCTACGAACCGACAAAGTTACAATATGTATTTAAGTCGACTTCTGCACATAAAATCATAGGAGAGAAAATCTGATATCTAGCCATTACTATATCACTTATCACTTATTTTAATTACTGTCGAAACTGCCGTTTAACTGTTGTATTTCTAAGGCTTTATAGGGAATATTCAATTGAGGTTTGTTTTTTATAACTTTTATGGATGCTTCCTTGAACTCAAAATGTAATTTTTTCAGCCTAGTTATAGTCCATGAACGATTGTTTCTGTTACTTCAGGTTGGGGTTTCGGTTTGGTGATTGTTTCCAATGGTTGACTGAAATCGCATTTCCTTTATTTTACAGTTGCTATTCCTTTATTTTGAAACACTTAATGTTGGCTAACAAACAAATAAACATCACATTCTATATAATAATTCCACCCTCGGAATGAAATAGGTCCATTCTCATTTCTTGTCTTGTTTCGGAATTTCCTTTAGCCATCTCCTTAACGATATTACCGTTCAGTATTGTCAAATTATGATGATTTCCTTAACTGCTTCTATATTACTGTTTTTTATTTTTTAAATAACAAAATTTTCACTGTCTCAGTATATTAACATTATGTACAACATACAAATACTCTATAAATATTAATAAACAGTTGTTAATGGGACCATACAGTTTATTCACCTTCCGAAGGAAGCTCTCTAAGGGAGTTTACGCCCTTTTACTTTCAAGGGATTGGAAAGTAGAGGCTATTACGTTATCCTTAGACCATTGAGGTTAATTATGACTTAATATAGCAAACTTTTATTCCAGTGTATGGTTGATCAGAAACAAAAGAAGAGGCGTTTATACTTAAAACACAGAAAAATTGAAGTTAGTGGTATGCTGCAAAGAAATTACGTAATAGAAGTACATAATTGAATGAGTTGCAGATTACTTTGTTTAATAAATGTTATCTATCCTATTGCTGAAGATCCAAGATAATTTAATCACAGAATAATTATAAAAACTTCAAGATAAGAAAGCTATTTCAAAACTTTTCGTTCTGTCCGTCCGTACATCGCAGTTGGCAGACTGAGGAAAGCCTGAGGTGGGTTAAGACGTGCAACTACTCCGGATTGAGTTTAACCACGTACTGGCGGGATGTGGCTTTTGCAGGAGGTAGGGGAAGAATGGAGTTAGCACGTTGCTCTTCAAGGCTGCAGACTCGGGTGCAACGGCCCTCGTGCACCGTTGGTGGATTAGTTAATACACTAGGAAAACCAGTACTTAAGTACATTAAGTACTTGCAGCATAGTAAGTCGCCATTAGGGTAGTTGTCTCCTGTTTATCAGAACTCCTAGTGGATTACCGGGAAAAACAATAGTCAGTTGGAGAATTTAATGTTATGTTGGCCATAGTAGCTCAGTGGTTTAGAGCGGCTGGACGGAGACCAGAAGTTCCGTAGTTCAAATCCCTCCTGTGGTATTGAATTTTTCAGTCTGGCTCTACCCTTTCATAGGAAAACCAGAAATCACCAAATATCTTGGGTGATTGTACTTTTGTTTATGCTGGAGTGATGCCTTATGGTTGCCGGTAGTGTCCGCAAGCCATGTGGGGTAGCCGGTATCGCTTTAAGCGTCGTTCACTGGGTAAATAGTCCCCAAGGGATCCAACTATCTCAATATGAAGTTGAGGTAAACTCTCATAAAATTTGGTGGCCGGGCGCCTAATTTCATGCTCCACATATCGGAGGGATGAAGCCTCGTGGAGCAGCCTAACGGGGAACCTTCTGCATACGGAATTAATAATCCGAAGACATTTATTTTTACACGTTGGAGCAGTAGCAGATTAGAGCCTGCAGCCATACGTCAGACTTCACACGCGTAGAGCATGATAGTGTTACCCAGGCGGCAGACTCGCGATGCCGATCAATAAATGATGACCGGTGGAGAGAGGGGAAACAGGAGGGGTAGCTGAGTCTTCGTTTACCCCTCCATGACCGTCTTCATTTCTTCCATTTTGTGTAAAATCTTTTCCAGTGCCGATTCCATGGCCGTTATCCCACTTCTGACACCAGTTGTGACTTTGTGGGTTCGTGAAATAAAAAGTCCAATTACACCACTCAAAAATGTTCATTTCCACCTTATTACAATGCCACAATTGCCGATTACACAGCAACACTACCTCAACTGACTGTCGCTTCTGGTATTGATCGGCCCGAAGTTTCCCGAATCTCCTTTTATGGAGGGGGAAAACATTCTCGAAGCTTCGTTTACCCCTCCTCCTGCCACTCGAAGTGACACGAGGCTTCGAGAATGTTTTCCCCCTCCATAAAAGGAGATTCGGGAAACTTCGGGCCGATCAATACCGGAAGAGACAGTCAGTTGAGGTAGTGTTGCTGTGTAATCGGCAAGTGTGACATTGTAATAAGGTGGAAATAAAGAACATTTTTGAGTGGTGTAATTGGACTTTTTATTTCACGAACCCACAAAGTCACAATAGGGAGGAATAGAGCCTGATGGAGGCTTAACTACAGGGGAACGGACATCACAGACTGCCACAGAGAGTATAGCAATGCCGACGCACCGCTCGACCGATGCGATAGCTCCCAGAAGGGCTCCCGGAAAGTTAGGCCACTATCCAGTTTCACTCGAGTATTTATTGGAATTTTCCCACCTAATCTTTTACCTAAAGTAAATGTGGGGAAGTTGGCGGGAAAACGGCGCTTGGTAAACATGATGCCTTGGCTTTCCTCCGTGTTGATGGACAATAGCCAAAGCGTGCACCATTCTTGGGGAAGACAGAGGTTTCGTATGGGGCTGAGGGTCCTGCGTGAATGTATGTTTGTGCAAAATAACAGCACGTGGTCAGCATACTGAGCTATATTGACGTGCTGTTCAGTGGGAAGGTCAGCCATATATACGCTATAGAGCGTCGGGGATAACACAGAATCTTCGGGAGCTCCGCCTCGGATGCACATTTGTTCAGATGTTCTTCCCGCCACAGTGACTATGAAGAATCTGTGTTTCAAAAATGAGTGTAGTAGGTGTGTAATGTGAGTAAGTACCTCCAGATTGATAAGTTTGTAAAGGAGACCCGCATGCCAGGTTGTAGAGAAGACTTTCTCCACGTCCAGAGACACCGCTGCGGTGTATACCTTGTCCTGAAAACCCAGGTTAAAAGCTTTTATAGTTCAGTACATAATTTGTCAGCTATTTGATTTTTCGTGTTTAAATTTATTACGCTGCTCCCTGTCCTTCTATCTCTCTCTTTCGTACACAGATGCACAAGAGGTTTCCGCTACAAACAATATTAGTAATTGCATAACTTGGTACATCTTTATATATGTAGAGCTTTTTGTTAAAATGAACACCTTCCTCATTTGCACCACGTATGTACGAGGGCTGTTCAATAAAGAATGATCACAATTTTTTTTGACAACGTACCTTTACTCATTTTCATAATTTTGATGGTCTTTCTCAAAATAGTCTCCCCTGAATGCGATGCACTTGTCCCATCGTTTCTGCCAGTCTTCAAAGACATGCTGGAAACCATTTTTGAGATCCTTCAAAATCGCCTCCGCAGCCTTCACCACTGCTTCTGATGATGGATAATGCCTCCCACGAAGGCGTTTCTTCAAGTTAAGGAATAGAAAAGAGTCATATGGGGCTAAATGCGGACTATAGGGAGGGTGAGGGCTGCAGTTCTCGTTGATTTTTGTAAGATATTCAGCAACAACTTTGGCAATATGCGGCCGCACATTATCGTGGTGCAGCATCCAGCCTGCTTAACGGAAATGTGGTCTTTTGTGCCTGATATGGACTTGTCAATGTTTACAAGTTATCCCTGTAGTATTGTTCAGTTACTGACGTGTGTTCAGGTACAACATGCTGATAAACCATTCCATGAGTATCAAAGAATGAGATGACCATAACTTCCCCAGCAGAAGGCCGCGCCGTGGCTCAGTGGTTAGACCGCTTGGCTCTCACCAAGGCGGCCTGGGTTCGATCCCAGACGACCGCAAAGTGAGATTTGCGGTGGACAACACCGCGCTGGGGTGGCTTTTCTCCGGGACCTCCAGTTTCCCCCGCCATCTCATTCCACCGGTGCTCCATCTTCATCTCATGTATCATCAGTGTCACCGTCTGCGGTGCCGTATGTAGTAAAAGCGGGCGTTAAGCACTACACATTTCACATTTCATTTTATTTCCCAGAAGAAGCAACCACTTTTGCTTTTTGGGGGTTGGTGATGAAGGAGAGTTCCACACTGAGCTTTGCTGTTTGCTCTCAGGATCAAAATGATGTAGCCAAGTTTCATTAGTAGTGATTACGTTTGGAAGAAGCTCCGGATCTTCCTCTAACATCAACTTTAACTGCATGTTGCCTCTATTGCAGCGGTAGGCGATACTGAACATGTCTGAACTTTCTTGGTTCTCACAGGCCGGAACCAGGGGTACCAACAATAAAACTGCTACGGCGTGTTTGTTTTAAATTAAGCTAACAGAATATAATAAGGTTGAATTTTAGTGCGAAAAATTATGACCACAAAAGAATTATGATCATTCTTTATTGAACAGCTCTGTATATAAACCAAAATAACTTATGGTTATCTGAATGCACAGATTCTTCTCGAAATGAGTGGAAAATCAGAATTTTCACTTGTGCCCTGATGAACAAACCAAATAGCTTGCTTGCCATTCGAGGCAGAGCAAGTGATGGGATTTATTCCCAGTTTATTTTCTCCCACACTGATGTATAGTAAACAGTATTTTATGTGGACAAACACACAGAGCAATGGAAGTTGTGTAGGTGAACCGAACGTAATTCATTGTGAATGTGTTAGTGGAAGCTCCGCTTAGTAATAAATTAAGCGATTTAGGACTGATGTCAGCGAGCTTCATGGCGGATATTGCGTCCAGCGATAGCGAGCACATAAACTGTACCAACTGTCCCGCTAATATACGTTAAAATTAGATCAGCCAAGTGGAATAAAGAGGCTGTGTTAAAAGGGATGTGAAAATTTCAGATTTGTGTCGAAAAGTTGAAAAAATGATTGGTATTTTATAAACATCGATATAAGCTACCATATTATAGTGTTTTCCTTTTGGATTAATCTCTATTGTGAAACCTGTGATTTTTACTGCTTTAACTGTAGACTTTAATATTACCATCTCAACCTGCGTTCCTTTCTCAGTGTAGAATTAATTAATGAAGATAATTACTGAACATTCTATGTTCATTAGTCCCTCTCGTAGTAGAAAAAAAAAAACACTGAACTGTACATTTATACCGATAAACCTATCTGTTGTAATAATATTTTATTTTTTATTTAAGAAAAAATAAAAATACATATTGTAGGTGAGTAGGCTTCCACGGCCTGTGTTATTGTAGGTATCCTTAGCTTCCGGAGAAGGCCGCGTCGTATGTTGGCTAGTTGCCGACGTTTCGCCCACCATTTTGTAGGCTTCTTCAGGTGGGCGAAACGTCGGCAAATAGCCAACATACGATGTGGCCTTCTCCGGAAGCTGAGGATACCTACAAAAATACATATTGTCACCCGATTAACTGAAGGCAGGACCTACTGGCAGCTGGGTAGGGGACAGGAACTGTTTAGCCCACGCCTACCCATTTATCTCTGTGGCACTGACCAACACTGACTGAGGGGATGGTTAGAAAGCCACCGTACCGTCTCTTTCCCCTTCCCTTGAAGTCTGAAAATATCGGGATAATTGTCCAGGCCGCGAACCTTCCAGAAAAAGCGATTTTCCTATATAAGGTCTGCAGTGGGCAAGTCAAATCAGTTGATCCTGTACGGATGCGAGGTCTGGGGTTCGGTGGCTCATACCACCCTCCGCAGGCCGCAGCCCGTGCAGAACAGGGCCTTAAGGATGATCTACGGAACCGACCGCAGGTTCCCATCTCACTTCCTGCACATTCAGTCTGGCATACCATACGTCGAAGACGTCGTTCGTGAACGAACGCGCACGTTGTATGCCAAGATAACTCCTCACCCTAACCAGCTGGTGAAGCATTAGTAGAGGCCAACTGCGCCGTCTCACCAAACGACACGCAAGCTTGCGCAAATAGATTTATCTTTTATACCGCACGGGTAAATCCGCACAGCGGATAGGTACCGTCGCGTGTAACCCTCCGCCCGGGAGAACCCGGGCGACCAGCCAGTCAGTTCTTGGCGAGCAGCCGTGAGGAGCGCCGAGTGAGTGAACGGACCTGAAGAAGGTGTACGTGTATCAGAGAAGTTGTACATAATTGTGAGTGTAGGGTGGACCTGTGACAGACGAACTGGCGATTTGTAATTGTGTGCGCTACGTAATTCTGTGTAATCGGCAAGTGTTCAAACTGTAATTCGGTGGAAATAAAGAACATTTTGAGTTTGTGCAATTGGAATTTTAATTTCACGAACCCACAGTCACTATATCTATGTATATAGATATATAGTTCTACTTTTTTTTATTTAACAGTTTTTTCATTATTTCCGTTTATTTTATTATCTGTTTTCCTTAGTTTCACTCATTCACTATACACATAAATACCAAAGCCCAAGGCGGGACTCGAACCGGCGACCCTCCACGCAGCGGAACGCTAGAAACATCACTCTAAGGACCATGAATACGAGGGCCAGTATGATATGCTACTTGATGTTATCTTCTATAGCATTACATATTCAAAATGAAATTCACTAGAGACCCCCAATTCCATATTTAAAGTATAAATGCCACGCCTTATTTTTTGGAAAGTATGCCATCCATCAAACAGAATGTGAACCTTAGTCCAGTTTTGCACTTCACTAAACTGTATTACTTGACGTTCTTAGAGAGAAGAATGTGCAAAATAAAGAGGAGTACCGGTTTAAGGAACAAAACATACTACTGGCTGAAGTACATCTCAAAAACATTCGACTCCTTTACTGAGAGTGAATTCCGGTTGCCAGGCGATTTTACAAATTTTAATTAGAGTATACATGGCAAAGTAATTCAGCAAACGCCTCGGAAAAATGGACCTATCATATGAGTATACTGACAACATCAGTTAAAAAGAAAATGGTATATTCTTGTACTTAGAACAGTGTTTGGCTACCAAAAATTAGCAAAATACTAGAGACACGGCTCATCCATCATGGACCCGCACAGTGAAAACGGACATATTATTAAACAATCGTTTATTTACCCTTACATTTTTGCGTAAGCTAGGTGTCGTGTTTCCAGCAATACTGTTTGCCTAATCAGCTCCATTTCTTGCCCAATTCTTCGCTTTAAGTCTTCAAGATCTCTTGGTCGGTCCTTGTAAACCCTCCTCTTCAAATATCCCCACAAGAAAGCGACTAAGGGGTTCAGGTCATGAGATCTTGGTGGCCATTCAATACGCCCTCTTCTACCAATCCATCTTCGTGGAAATTCGTGATTTAGGTAATTCACCACCTACCTTCCATAATGTGCTGGTGAGTAATATATGTGTGTTTTCTTCTATTGATTAACAAAAAATCAAGAGCTTTATCACCATTTATAACTCGTTTTGGCCTTCCAGACTTTGTCTTGTTTGTATCACTTCCAGTTTCATTGAATGTTTTTCAGATTTTTTTTTCACCGTAGAATGAATAATGCTTCTGAATGTATGTCATTAAACAAGACACAAACCTCTTCTTGGTCCTTCCTGGTATCACCATATCCGATCATCATTAATATTTCATCTCGTTGTGTTTCTGTAAGTTGTACCATGACTAAATTACTTTCAGGAAGATTTTGTAATGAAGTAATCATTATTGTCATTACTAGTTTAGCTTTTGTCTGCATTTGTTCAATCCAAAGCCACATATTGAAGTAGCTTACTGTATTGTATCAAGGGCACTGGGAGGTTTTTTGTTTTTACCCAGACAAGGCTAATTTTAAATATATAGAAAACTAAACATTATTAGAAATTTAAATTCGGTATGATTACTGTACAAGGATGTGTACATTTAACTACTGTATAATATTTAAATTACGTTCACATAGGTCTATGCAAAAGGGGCATAAATCACACCGTATATCCTGAAAAAAATATTGCACCCTATATTTCAGGTGCAGTTTGCTTGTAGGAATTTAAAGCTACATGCACCAAGTTTTATCCTAAATAACCTAAGATACAATTTTATAATATAGGCTAAATGAAAATCACATATAGTTTATACCATGCACATAAAAATTAATTAGTTTTGAGTAAGAAAATATATTATTTTCAAGGACTGAATATTTGTTTTCATCCATTTTATAAATCACATGAATATAAATGTTAGGCGAATGTGTTCAAAAAAGATTGACAAATAACCACTACAAATTTTGTGTCAATATCTTTTATAGTTTTTGAGAAACATGCACCTAAAGTATGAAAAATCAAGGTTTTGGGAAATCACGTTCAAAGATTAAGCACCAAACTCAGGAAGTGGGCGTATCATTACGCCGCCATCTTTAAATTGATGAATTAAGGGATTTTAATACCAGCTAACACCCTATGTTTATATATAATTTTAGAGCTGAAGAAGTATATAATTTTTTAGCATAAAAACAAAAAATGGATTTTTTGAAACCTATCGACCTCCCAGCATGTTTTATAGTGTCAAATTTTTCTTTATATGGAATACCATTTTTATCAGGATTAATTGAAAATCTACTCAATTTGAAGTAATGATGCGTTTTTGTTTGCTCAGTACACATGCACTAAGGACCTAATAAATTTAAGCTGCAGTTCGAAAGAGTATTTGTACGTTCTGAGACCTGAGGATTGGAAGAGTGTAGAAAAAAGAAATGTTATCATTAAAAAAAGACACACTCTTTATTTGTAATCATAGTAATGTGATGGCATTCTGATATCTCAGAGAATTTCTAACAAAGTATCACTTCATGAAGCTGCAAAAGTGAAGTTACAGACATTGTTCCATACCCGTATAAGCGAGCATCATTTAAACAATTTCATTCTGCGTTGGATGTCTCCAATCCGTTTGTTAAAGGGCGTTAGTCGTAAAAAAGAAATAAAAAAGCCGCAAAGTAATGCCACCAGTACCGGTGCATTCATGCTTCAGCCGCCATTGCTTATAACAATACCGGAAACTCTTTGCGTTTAACATGCGAGTGTCGCCTCTGGCGGCAGGAAATGAAGCGTGGGCAGGGAACGGGAAAACAGAGGCAGAGTGCATTGCAATATGACGGTGTTTCTCAGCTTATCAAGATAATGGACATATATTCATAGCAATACCATAGAATGAACAGCCAAGTATTTTTAACAAATATACATAGGAACTATATTGTTGTAACTTAATGCAATTTATTTTCTTTCCTATTTACAATTCGTATTCTTGGCTCACACTTGTTGTTTAATGTTGCAGTGAATTATTACATTTAAGGACAGAGGGACGTGTGGAAGGCACAATGCTTGCGTTTAACTACACTGTTTGCTTTGTCACAGGGCAATGAAATTCATACCATCTAACAAGCAACTATTTCTTAATATGTTGATAAAACAAAACATGTAATATAAATTCATAACTTTTCTCAGATGCTTTCCAAGATGACGTCAACAAACGAAATTTTCTTACACATAACCGCCATAATTGTTTTCACAAAGAATCCAATTTTTAGGAGAAATAAGGTACTCATTTATGCATAAAATAACCATGTTAGAATTTTTATATATTGGAGTCAATAGACAAAAAAAAAAAAAATGTTGAATTTGATACCATTATTCTTTCCCTTAAAATGCACAGATTTTATATTTTTAGAAATTCAAAATGTTATACCTGAAAATATCTTTACGGTCATTTTATTAAACATAATGGTTTGTGACACTGCAGAAAGTTTCAGACCTCTAGCATAAGTGGGTTCTGAGAAATGTGTACCCAAACATGTAAAATTGCAAATTGTGGGAAAATGCAAGAAACTAAAACAACAGGTGTTTCAGCTAACGCACCAAAAGTTACAACATTCGTGCACAATAATCCTGTACTTTTCTGCACCAGTTTGGATAACAATGATAGCTCTACAATTAGAAGGCCACGCCGTGACTCAGTGGTTAGACCGCTTAGCCCTCACCAAGGCGGCACGGGTTCGATGCTAGGCGACCGCAAAGTGAGATTTGTGATGGACAACACGGCGCTGGGGCGGGTTTTCTCCGGGAACTCCGATTTTCCCCGCCATCTCATTCCACCGGTGCTCCATCTTCATCTCATGCATCATCAGTGTCACCACCTGCGGTGCCGTATGTAGTAAAAGCGGGCGTTAAACACTACACATTTCATTTCATTTCTACAATTAGAAAGCTCTTCTGAGTTCTACTGTTATCTACGCAAAAGCTGTTGTCATCATCTGGTTGAGGGTGAGACAATTTTTTTTTTTCTAGAAGCTTAAAATTTACTGCAAATAGGAAGGTTAGATACACTTTCTATCTCACTTTTTGTGTTTTTATGACAAAACACTGTCTCTCTCAAACCAAAACGCTTTACTCTACCCATATTTATAGCAAAGCTTCAAATCACCTTGAATAAATAGCATTCAATTCGATAATTTGAACTGTAAACAAAACTGCAACCATAATCCACATGTACTTCAAATGTAAACAATTCGCCATATTGTGAGAGCCTTCTGCAAATACACATGCAGCCACATCTGCAGCAGAGATACCAACAAGCATAAAATTTACCGCATAGCTCTTCAACCACAAATCACAAAGTTATAACAATTTTAATTTCAATTGTTATGTATGTATTAAAAAGGGGGCGTGGACATGGTGACGCCATATTTAAATCAACATTTAAAGCTCTTAAATATTAAGAATACCTATAATGCAATATATCATTGGATTCGTAAAATCTTGCAGATTTTTATAAGACATAAAACAAAAATTCGATTTTTTGAGGCATTCACACGTCCCTCTGTCTTTAAGTGATTATCAACAAACGCTGTGACTTTCTTCACATGCATTAAATTTCTGTAGTACTGTAATTATTTCCTTTTCTCCTATCCAACATTCGCAATAGTGAATAAGAATGTTGGTTATATCTCTTAATAATTTGTGAAAAACTTTGGCCAATTTGGTGGACTATGTGATATTCTATTATGCTTTTTCAGAGATATATTCACTGCATTTTAACGTTTATACTAAGGACTTGTGAAGTAGTCTTCAATGCTTTACTTGGCGTTTTCAGTTGAATTGTCATTATGGTTCTTATAATAGCTTCTACAATTTGAATTACTGTTAATTACACCTTTAAGCCTTATAGTAGAAAATAGATTAACTATTTAGTACAGACCAATATCCTGTGAGTAAAAATCGATCGTTTGAATTTCGTTTTAAACCTTCCATAAAATGCTTACAGTAATTGGTTGCCATGTCATGTGGTGCTGAATGGCTGTATATAGCCAGAAGGTTTTTCTGCGTGTCCACCCGTTAAGGGTTTTACCGCAGGTAAGGTAGATTTCGGGATATTGTAGGGTGAAATGGGTGTTTTTAGAATGGTGTTATTTATGAGATTACAAGATGTACCTGGGGGTTGAAGGACAGAATGCAACACCTTGCACCCTGGTGCTTTTATTTGTTTTTACTTTGGGGAATAATGAATAATTCTGATGCCAAGCAGCTTGGAAGGATTATGTGGAGCTCAGCTTTAGCTGCTGTTCGGATTAGTTCCTGGGTTATCTCGGATGCCCGCAAGCCATGCGGGGTAACCGGTGCTGTCTGGAACAACGTCTAGTGGGGTCATAATCTCCCAAGGATCTGATAAGGGCGCTTCTGTGTTTGGGTAAACTTGCATATAATTTTGATGCCCGGCGCCTAATTTCATCCTCCACGTATGGAAGACTCGAGGCCTCGTGAAGCAACCTGGTAGGAAAATAACTTCCCACAGAATATATAGACCTAAGTCCTCTATTTTGTGCACGTTGGAGCCATGCTAGCCAGCTGTCTGCGGCCATGCCCCAGATCTCGCAGGCGTAAAGCATCACCGGGATTACCAGCGCTCGGAAGAGGTATAACTTCAAGCCAACCGGCATCGAGGTTGACCCCAGCTTTGGATACAGGGAAGCAATTGCTCCCTGTACCTTCGCCGATCGGTCCCTGATGTGTTGGCGAAAAGTTAGACCCCTGTCTAAGTTAACACCTAGGTACTGGACAAAGTTGGTCCACTCTAACCTTCGACGTCAGTAGCTGAAGTTGGGGCAGTCTGCGGGGGTGTGGCGCTTTGTAAAATGTATGGCGTGGCTTTTGTCCGAATTAACGAACATCCACCAACGCCTACACCACTGCTGTGTGAGACGGAGATGTCTTTGTAAGGGGTTGAAGGCTCTGAGGATGTGTTTGTCTTTGCAAAACAGAAGCACGTCGTCAGCTTATTGTGCCATTTCTACTTGTGGCTCTGTTGGGAAATCTGCCATATAGACGTTGAATAGGGTGGGGGATAGTACAGAGCCTTCGGGGACTCCGCCTCTCACAGGTCTGAGTGTAGATGTTTCCCCGCGACTGTGACTTGGAATGTGCGGTGTCGCAAGAAGCTGTGTAGTATGTTGACCATTTGTGTTGGGAGCCCCAAGTGGATCAGTTTGTAAAGGAGCCCGGCGTGCCATGTCCTAGAGAAGGCCTTCTCGACATCCAAAGAAACCGCAGCAGTGAAGGCGCCTTCCTGGAAACCCAGGGCAGCGGTCTCCACCACACGCAGCAGTTGTTGGATTGTCGAGGGCCCAGGACGAAAACCAAACTGATGGACGGGAATGGCTTGAATGTCTCCCAATATTGGTGACAAGCGGGTGAGAAGCAACCTCTCGAGAACTTTCGAGAGGGTGGAAAGGAGGCTAATGGATCGGTAGCTGGAAGGGTGAACTGGATCTTTCCCAGGTTTCAATATGCAAATCACCCGGGCCTCTCTTATATTACGTGTTTCAAATGGGAAGAGTTCTCGCCTGTAGCCAATCAGATGCGTTAGAGCCTTCACCGTTGCCACCTCGTTATCCCAACTCTTTTTATATTTCCCTCTCTCTCACACACTTGCGAGTGTTCGTGGCGCTAGACTTAAGGGAACGCAAACTGAACTTTCCAAAATTTTGTAATAATGCAGTTGTTGAAATAACAACTCCAAAATGTGCATTCGTATATTACACAAATAGTCTAAACATTTAGTTTAAAATTAATTATATTTTACGAATTACTTATCTTTCTAATCCAACGAACATAACAGCGGTGTACCTGTATAGCTGTGAATGTTACTTACGTTAAGAGATAATTCGTCATTGTCATTGTCTTCAACGTCTGAGTACTGCAAATTTATAATGATAGGCTCCAAAATCTCCTTGCGTGCTATTTCTTTCTTAAAGCCGTCTTCTTCTGGTTTATCTGATGTCTCATGCAGTTTTCCCAGTCTTTTGTTGTGTTCCTTGTCAGTTTCTTCGTGAATAAGTCGTTCAACGTCAGTCATTTTAAAAATATTATTTCTGTTTGCAACATAAATTGAGCCCACATTAACTCTATTGGATTGTTCTGGTAGTAGTAAGGGGTGGAGGAGGTGGATCGCATCTCATTGATCCAGCTGATACACTTTATCATCGAAGAGTAACTGAATAATCCTGCTTTGAACTCTCTAGAATAAATAAAGATTACGAATCATTCACAAACAAAGATATAATCTGACCAGACACGTACACGGTACAGCTTCCGGCAAATCGAAACCCAGCTCCGGGCCATTGGCGAATGGAGCGCAAAATGGCGAATGACAATTAACCCGGAGAAGAGCTCTGATATTCTCCTGGCGAAAACCATAGCCAACCGGTTGCAGCAGAACTTCGTTTTACGGCGCCGTCGAATCCCTTGGGTGCAAATGGCGAAGTATCTCGGAGTGACGCTGGACCGTAAGTTAACTTACGTTCCGCACGTCAAGGGCAAGGTCCAGCTGGGGCACGTCGCACTACGGAGCCTATACCCTATTTTCAGATCAACCATGCCGATCCAACTCAAACTCCAACTGTATCGGGCGATCATTCCGCCTATGATTCTGTACGGCTGTGAGATCTGTGGAACAGCGGCTAATACCACTTTCGTCAGGCTCCAGACGCTGCAGAACAAGGCACTCCGCATCATCTACGATACAGGCTGGAGATTCCCGGCTCATATCCTACATGAGCACTCCCAGATCCCGTACATTGTCGATGTCATTCGCGAGAGGACACGATCAATGTACGACAAAATCCAAATTCACCCCAACCCTTTAGTGAACTCCCTTGGAAGGTATGACCAGAGGGATCAAAGACGCTTGTCGTCCTTCAGACTGCCGAGAGACATCTTGGGACCCCTTGGTTAACCCAAGGAAAATAGCAGATGTCTCTGGGACCAATTTCTACGCCTGATGGATCAAGCGCTACACATCCCGTAGCCAAAACGGAGCAAAAAATACTAAATCGTGTCTCCCAAAAAGGGAGAACGATTAAGTGCAGCTGCCCACGACAGGAGGGGCAACCCATTTCAAACATCTCAAAAATTTCAAACATTCAATAATTTCAAACACCCCAGCAGAACATGGAACTACTAGCTCGTCTCGCAGGTTAAGCCGCAAAGCGGCTAGGTACTGCGGCATAAGACACCCGGACGGGGATAGCCCTGCCCGACTAGGACTACCTCTGGACCTCTGCCAGACTACCAACAAGTGTTTCGTTTCCTCTCATCGAATTTATCAAACACCTTGGCTTATTCAAAGTACATATTTCTTTTACCGCCTCCTGTCAGATGTTTATGTTTCAGTTCTGAGTAATTTCAAATATACGTTCACGCATGCATTTAAAAAAATGGTCCCGAGTTCGAATCTCGGTCAGGGTGAGTTCCTAGATAAGGTTTTACTCGGGGATTTCCTTTATTCTGAAAAACAAATGTCGGGTAACTCTAAGCTCTATGGACCCTCGGTTCATTTGAGCATCATTTTGCCCATTACATTCATCGTCCGATATGACAACGTTGGAAGACGTAAAATTACAACAATAAAAAGGTCAACCAATAAAGATATTCATTACAGTGCTTAGGTTGCAATGCATTGTTATAATATAATGGTATCTATGTTATTTATTTGTATTAGGAAAACTATTTGAGCTAAAAACATGGGGTTTTCATGGTTATATTAGATACAAGGGCTGTTCAATAAAGAATGATCATAATTTTTACGGTCATTATTTTTTGCAATAAAATGCAATCTTATTGTGTTCTGTTAGCTTAATGTGAAACAAACACGGGTAATAGTTTCATTGTTGGTACTCCTGGCTCCCGCTGTGAGAACCAGGTAGGTTCAGACATGTTCAGTATCGCCTACCGCTGCAATGGAGGTAACACGTAGTTAAAGTTGACGTTAGAGGAAGATCCGGAGTTTCTTTCAAACGTAATCACTGCTAATGAAACTTGGCTACATTATTTTGACCCTGAGAGCAAACAGCAAAGCTCAGTGTGGAAATTTCCATCATCAACCTCCCAAAAAGCAAAGGTAGTTGCTTCTGCTGAGAAAGTTATGGTCATCTCATTCTTTGATATTCATGGAATGGTTTATCAGCATGTCGTACCTGCACACACATCAGTAACTGGACAATACTACAGGGATGTCCTGAAAACATTTCAATTCCATATCAGGCGCAAAAGACCACATTTCCATGAAGCAGGCTGGATGCTGCACCGCGATAATGTGCGGCCGCATATTGACAATGTTGTTGCTGAATATCTTGCAAAAATTAACATGAAGTACATCGCTCACCCTCCCTATAGTCCGGATTTAGCCGCATTTGACTTATTTCTATTCCGTAACTTGAAGAAACGCCTTCGTAGGGGACATTGTCCATCATCAGAAGAAATGGTGAAGGCTGCGAAGGGGATTTTGAAGGATCTCTCAAAAATGGTTTCCAGCATGTCTTTGAAGACTGGTAGAAACGCTGGGACAAGTGTATCGCGTTCAGGGGAGAGTATTTTGAGAAAGATCATAAAAATTATGAGGTTGAGTAAAGGTACGTTGTCAAAAAAAAAAAAAAAAAAAAAAGAAGGTGATAATTACTTATTGAACAGTCATCGTACATTACTCTCTACCTTCCGCATGGATCATTCTTGGCAAAATCTGAATTTTTGTCTTGGCGCGAATGGTATTTGTTAGAGATTGATTATTTTGCCGCTCGTCACACACCACGAATGCAATACGACAACATCGCAGGACAAACACCCTCTCCTTTGAAACACATAATAGACAATTTCATAGGCTACCTCACAGGGCAGGGTTTCCGATTCTTTCAGCTACGATCGCTGCAGACCCCTAGCTCTCGTGGAACTTCTGACCTTACTTGAAGTACGGTAGCTCGATGTGCTAAATCCCCAGCGGCCCTACAGAGGCTTTTCCTTCCAGGATGGCATAAGAGACGTGACCTACTTCCACTCTAGGGGGACACTTTTAGACTCCAGATATTGGTCCAAGGAAAGCCCAACGGGTTGCGCGTTCTTCATTAACGGTGAGGCTCATAAATTTCGCCTTCTGGACTCCACTTCAGTTTTCTCAGCAGAGCTGTATGCCATCTTCTATTTGCTCCTTTTTATTTGCAAGTTAGCTCCTGGCTCTTTTATCATCTGCACTGACTCTCTAAGTGCTCTTCAGGCCTTGCAACAGCACACTGCCGTTCACACCCTTGTTTTAAAAAATACAGACCCAGATCTCGCAAATGCTAAGTCGCGGATACAATTTTGTTTTTACTTGGACCCCAGGCCACGTGGGGATTTCCGGGAACGAGGAGGCGGACGCAGCTGCTAAGTCCGCTTGCCGTTTGCCCAGGAGTTTAACAACTACGGTGCCATACCAGGATGTGCAACGGTTTTTCCGTCGCCAGCTCCTATCTGCTTGGCAGCACTCCTGGACAGCTTTGGAAGGCACACAACTCCGGGCAATAAAGGAGAGCGTACAACCCTGGCTAAATTCCTGCAGGGATAACCGGCGAGCCGAGGTGATACTCACCCGGCTGAGAATTGGTCACACACGAGCGACTCATGGCCATTTGTTATGAGGGGAACCGGCCCCAGTGTGTGCTCCATGTGCAGTACGCCTCACTGAGCGGCATGTATTACTCGAGTGCCCGCAGTACGCCTGCGTTCGCCAGTCACTAGGCTTGGGGACTAACTTGCTGGGTGTTTTAGGGGACGACCCAGTGGCCGTGGATAAGGCACTGCGGTTTGTTGCCCAAATCGGTTTTAATAAACAAGTCTGACTTGCATTTTATATTTGTTAATTTTATAGATTTTAAGTTGTCTTGGGATGGGTTTTTATGTACTTTTAATAGTTGAGTGTTTTTATTTTTATTTTACATTTTAGCTTAATTTGTGTAGCTTTTAGTTTTTAGTGTTGACTTCGGGCCCAAATGACCTTGTCGACGGGCCCTAAAACACCACACACTCACACTATATGCTTCGGCGCTCCACGGTTTTTAGAGGGGTGGTCTACGGCTTCCGGGTAGACAACGTGGTAAATGTTGCATAGGTTTGCGACTGATATGGTATGATGGCTAACGGAAGGCATATTTATATCTAAAATATTAGATATAACTTTGAGGACTGTCCATTAACATTATTTATTGGTGAAGTTGCATTTAAAACACTCATTCATTCTTTAAATGGATTAGAATATTCTAATTACACAACAAGGCTATATTAGAGAATATGTGAACAGGATCTTATCTCCAATTCGTACATATTTACTGCTGGCTAGCGCAGTGGTTTCGTTTGCGGCTCCCGTGCTAAGGGTCCCGAGTTTGATTCCAGGCTCTGGGGTTGGCGATATTAAGTCGGCCCTATCTATATGCCTTCACCTCTGTCTAGCACATGTGGAGTGTCCCTATGACCACCATGGTTCGAAGTCCACGGTATAAGCTATAGGTCCTCTTGCGTCTTGCCAATGGAGGTAATGGACACTGCCCTCAAGGTGCCTCCACCTGAGAAATGGATCCGGACATCACGTGGTGGGGCGAGGTTACTCCGAAGGCCAATATTGCCATGTGGAGAGTGCTGGAAAAACACACACATTTACAGAAAAAAAAAGAACAAATTTGAAAAATTTGTCATTTAGAGGTCTTACCTCTTATAGATGGCTCCACGATAAAGTGCACGACTCGCATTTGGAAACTCTCACTTGTTTTGCGTCGACCACCCACATTTACTTTGAAATTTTCGACATTTTAGTGGGCGGTAGATAAGTGCTGCGTTGGCTTTTATCATTAATACGATTTTAGTTCCATCATTTCCCAATCATTTACTTCCTTCTCATTTTTTAAATGTGCCTCTGGGTTTCCTGGGCTATGGCGATGTCCGGAAGCTATCGCGGATGTATTTTCATAGTGTCCTTTTGCTTAATATGCTCCACGGGTCGCTCATCGCCCTCCGCGAGCCTGAAAGTGTCAGCTTTTCGCAAGTTTTACTGTCTGTTTGCCCACGACTTGTAGGTTATTGTGCTTCCTTATTTCATCTATTCTTCCTGGGTATGTTAGCAACAATGGATGTACCCCACAATGTGCGAAATATTCTCTGTATATGACAGGGGCGGTTCCTCCATAAGATTGCAGGTTTGCGCTACACCCACTGTTTCTGAATGTACAACAGGTGAATTTTGCATATTAAAGCTGTACTTGTTTGCATTGTTTTATATACAAACATATTTTAATTACGCTTATCGTCTGTAGCTGCCCATGACCGCAGAAGTCGAAATAAACAGAAGTTAGCTGTGGGAGCCGCCAGGTTTGCAGCGAAGTGTTAACCTAAGAGTTCACCCAAATGTAGGCTCTCTGAGGGGTTTGCGGGAAGGTGAAGAGATGGGAGTGGCTTCTTATACATTACTTAAATGGAGGTTTATAAATCCAGCTCCTCCTAATCTTAGCAACGGCTATAGCGTGACCTTCAGGTTTAGCTTCTGTGTGCTCTGCTTTTTGAACACAGGGAGAATTTAATTAAATGCATGGAGGTTATTCAGAGGAGAGCTCTGTTAAACAACAACGCCACACTTGTTCAGGCTTCTGGGTTTATGGCCACTTTGAAAGATTATAATTTTGTATTCTGGCTGGCTTTCTTCTACAAGATAAGGCCACTAGTGGACATTTTGAACAATCAGCTGCAGAAACGAGACTGCAATGCAACATTTGCCGTCGCCCAGTTAAACGCATTTGAAAGGGAAGTGCAAAAGGTAAGAAATAGCGTGGATATCGAGGAACACGAAGAAACACAATTAAGAGGAGAAGAATAGAAGATCATGATGTGAAAAGAAGAGAAGCTCTTGAAGTATGTGACATTCTTAGAGAAGCAAACGACAGATTTAGCTTCACGGGGCTTCTGGTAGCCTCAACTTTGTTTATCAAGAAAATTTCTAAGACATTTCCAGAGGATTCCCTTAGAGAAACAATAAGGTTCTATCCTTTTATCATTGGAACAAAAATTCGTAGAGAACTGACTGTAATTTACAGTCGAAAGGCATTTCGTGGAATGTCCGTCGCTTTGTGCTTGATGGACTTCATTAAGGAAAACAATTTGTGTACTACATTCAGCGAAAATGTCAAACTCCTCCGAGTACTGTTAACTATGCCAATGTCTTCCGCTGAAGCAGAATGCTGTTTCTCAACTTTAAAAAGAATAAAAACTTTCTTTAGGAACACAATGTGACAGGACCGATTGTCAGCATTAGCAATGCTTTCAATTGAGAGAGATGTTGTTATGAAGATCAGCGACTTCAACGCAAAAGTTATCGATAGATTCGCCAGGTCTAAGGAGAGTACAGCAGAGAATCTGTATAAATAGGTGAGTCATTACTACTCTATTTTATTTTTCATTTGTGCACCACCAATAATTTAACCTACCAGTCGCCACTGGTATGTGACTATGAGTAGGTTTGGTGGGGGCCTCGAATTACAGAAGAACGTTTGAGTCTATGCCCTGGAGGAGTCGTCGCCGAAAGCGAGAGATGAAATGATCGATGAAGCGGTCGGACTTGGGGAGAGATGGAAGCAGGGGGCAAGGTCTAAAACAGCTACAGTTTGAAATCTCCTGATGGCGCCAAGTAAAAACAGTTCCCTACCCCGACCTGTTGGCTTATACATTCTTTGGGAGGTCTTTCCATATCTGGAACCCTAGTAACTTCAGGAAGAAAATTCCATCCCAATCTTAGAATCTTGAAAGTAGCTAGGATAGGATGGAATAAAATAAAGACAGACTAATCTTGATCTATTGTACCTATTAAACAAGTGGGGCATCCCTTGGAGGAAGGGTAATGTGAGAGGAGATAGAGTACTGTAAACCCAAGGTTCCTGCAAATGACTAGTTTTTAACTCCCTGGCAGTCCAGAATAACTGATATCCCATACACCCAGTGGAAGACCGGAGACCTGAGACACTCCTATCAAAGGAGGAGGCGTTTACCGCGACTCTTCCACCGGCACTTCCACCCTGATAGAGACCATCAAATGAGATGTGATGTAAAATGATAATGGAGCTGAAGTGGAGGAAGGACAAAAATTCAGGGAATGTAATTAACCTACCCAGCATTCCCTTGGCAAGGCGGAAAAAACGCGAACAGTCCCATGGGTCAGGTAAGGCGGCCACGGGAATCGAACGCGGATCTGACTCTCCATTATTACCTATGGATTCGCGAAACTGCCCAAAAACGCATAGGTCGGCACAACAATGGAAACGACGACCCTCCTAATGCAAGTCACCTTAGCCATATAAACCCGAAACTGTACGAGGAGGGACCCAAAAGAAACTGGACTCCGAGGGCGCTGCCACTCCTAGAAGTAGTGTAAGGTTCTCACGCTAGATGGTGTTAGGAGAGACCTTCATGAAACAGCTCTGCAGACGGCTTGAGTGTAGAGCTAAACGTGCAAGAGTGGTATTGTGTTTCTCTGACTGTTGGCGGATTACCTCTGCGAAGTCGTTATGGCAACTTTAAAAGAACAAAGAGTATGTGTATGCTTTAGAAACTGCAACAGAGACACACCAAATGCTTCAGGAAGTTTACCAGGATGACGCTATGAGCCGCACACAGGTTTTCGAGTGGTTTTGGTGCTTTAAACGTGGTGAGATATGTGTTGAAGACCAAGCTCGTTCTGAACGCCCTTCAACTTTGCGAAATGAGGAGGACATTGAAAAGGTCCACCAAAAGGTCAAAGAGGATCGTCGTCAAACGATCGAACAAATTTCAGCAGCGACAGGAATCATTTGGAGCTCATGCCAGCGGATTTTGAGGGAGGATTTGCACATGAAACATGTTGCTGCTAAATTTGTTCCGTGCCTTCTCACACAGGAGCACAAAACCATCCGCATGAATGTGTGTCAGGACTTGAAAACAGAGATTGCACGTGATCCAAACTTTTTGAACAGGGGATGAGAGTTTGTGTTACGGGTATGACCCAGAAACCAAGCAAGCGTTAAGCCAGTGGACGACTCCCAACCTTCCCAGACCAAAAGAAGCACGGCAAGTGAGGTCAAATGTGAAGATGATGACCATTGTCTTTTTTGATGTTCGTGGAATTGTGCAACGGGAATTCGTACCCCCTGGCCAGACTGTTAACCAGCACTTTTACTTGGATGTTTTAAGGCGTATGCGAGAGGATGTGAGGAGGAAACGCCCGGAACTTTGGCGATCAGTTGACTGGTTTCTGCATCACGACAACGCTCCAGCACACAAGGCCCTACGAGTGACCAACTATTTGGCATCTCAGAGGTGGTATGTCGTTCCTCAAGCTACGTATTCGCCGGACCTACCCCGTGCGACTTTTTCCTATTTCCACGAATGAAAAGAAAAAAAACGCTAAAAAAGGAGCGTTATAATGTGGAGGCTGTAAAAACAGCTTCGCAAAAGGGCACTGGACAGTATCAAACTTGAAGAGTTCCAAACATGCTTCCAGCAATGGGAAAAGAGACCTGGCAGGTGCATCGCATGTACTGGAGAGTATTTTGAAGATGGCTGAAGTAATTTTGTAAAACTGCTCTTCAGTAAAGTTTTTGTGATAACAATCCGGTTTCTTTTGGGTATTACCTCATATATCTGTATTACAAAATGAAGACATTTTCATTTATTACACATAAAGCAGTAGTGTAACACACAAAGTGTGTTTAATAACCTCTATTTACACCACACATATTAACTGTCACTTGTTCTATCGGGACGTGTTTTGTGTGCTAGTACATTTCTTTTCGTTCTGCAGCCAGGTTAAAACCTGCTATATCAAATACATGAAGAGTACGTGCTCTTACTTCATACAGTCTCATTGCTGTGTGTAAACAGACTCATATTTTTCAATTTCTAGTTGTTTTACGCTACAGCTGCGGTTAACGACGTAATGTTTGAGGTTAATTTGCCGCAGTTGAACAGGTATACCTGTGTCGTGCCCATCCTTCGTTATCAGCAAATAATTTATTGCAACTGTTTCCAACAGCTTTATGCGAAGCAATGGTACAAGGGCAACACTAATTATGGAATCATATCTCCATTCAAACACAAAAATATAACGCTATTTTCGACCAGTGGCGCGAACTAGTGTGAAGTGTTGATGATTATGGCAGGAATGCGTATCACGCGAACTGGTAATGCAACCTTAACGTTACAAATTGTAGGAAATGAATCGTGAAGTAATTCGGATCCATAAATGAGCGTTTTATATGTTACACCTGGCTTGTTAAACTGATAAGCAAAAGTTGCATGCATTCCTTTCCTGTGAGGGAACTGAGCAGTTCTGTAACATAACCTATAAAGCATGTGAAATAGTTATGAATACAAAATAAATTAATAAAATCACAATTTCAGCATTTAAAGGAATGGAACATGTTAGAAGTAAGATTGTGATAAATTACAAAACTATACAACAGGTGGCAGCATTTAACAAGTTTGGATAAGAAATAACCACTATATTAGAAGAGAACATAAATTGAGCCTTATATGTGACATAATAAAGAAAACCCTTAGAAGGCAAGCTAGAAGAAGAAGATTGTAACAGTAGTTTCAAGTTATATTTAGAAAAGTTATGAAAATTTTATAAATGTATAAAAATGATTATGTAAATCTGTGTAGTAATTTAAATAAGTAAAACTATAGTTAGTTTTGTGATTGACCGTAGTAATAATTGAAGGCATGCTCGGAAAAACGGGCTAACCCTCAAAATAAAGTATTTTGCAAAAGTGCTGCCCTCTGTTGTTGCGGCAGAGAGCTATCTTTTCTTTTGTTGGTCTATCCTCCAGTAATTATATTACGCTAAATAGAGAGAGATGAAGTTCTTGCGTTTCGTCATATGCTGCTCGTATAATCTCAAAAATGAACTATCCTCTTCTTCTGTGCCTGCCATCTAGTGACCGATCAAAGATTTTTACCTTATGGCCGTGACTTCGGTCTTATGGAGAGAAAAAGAAAGAGGCAAGCAGCTAACATTTATGTTTCAGATCAGTAAATGGAGCTAGTGAAAAAAAAAACAGGGTAAAGAACTAACATGTTCATCTCTGCAAAACAAAATAATCCAAAAACTATTATATTTTTTCTCTCAATTTTAACTTTAG
Source organism: Mantis religiosa (assembly GCA_030765055.1). Lineage (NCBI taxonomy): Eukaryota > Metazoa > Arthropoda > Insecta > Mantodea > Mantidae > Mantis > Mantis religiosa. Next base: position 30,738,581 of record CM060953.1, on the reverse strand, counting down.
GAATATTACTCTTCTGGAGGAACTACAGAAAAGAACAGTTTCAGAATCAGGGCAAAATATGCTTCTGAGTGAGGTGGCATTCATGAAAGTATTTAAAGACCACATCTTTAAGCTATATTTTAAATACACTTACGGTGCTATTGAGGATTATGACATTTCGGACATTAGAAGGAAAATATCTGGCAAACCTTCGCTTACATGATATTTCGTCCAAAATAGATTGGTCAAAGACCTATAAATACTGTGAAATTTAAAGACTTACAGGATCTGATGAATTATGTCTAACCAATTTATCATGAGTACTACAAGACTCTTAATATGAGAACACAGCTTCTCTGAATATTACTGATGAACCTTTTTTTATTAGCCGGACTACAGCTAAAAAGCTTGCACCTACTTTTCAAAATGGTATACTTATTGAAAAGTGGAATAATCCAAAGTGTATGATGTTTAAAAATGCCAAAGGACATAATTAATTATTAATTTTACTTAAAATGTGCGTAAAATGTATCTAGAATAAAACTCGAATAAAAGCTGACAAAGGTTTTCACTTTATTTTTATTATTTTATTTTTATTAATGTTATTACATCATTCATGTTTCGGGATCTATAAAGGATAACACTATTAAAATATACTATATTCTCAGAGATGAAATAAAATAATGTTAAGGATTTATTTCAGCCTCATTCACAAAACACTGTTTTTATCCGTTTTAAAAAAACTGTGGGTTAACCCGTTTTTCCGGGCATGTCTTCAATTGTATGACGTAATGTTGTGACGTGGAATTAAATCGGCCAGTCACAAAATTAAGATAGGAGTAACGATAGTTACAAAAAATCAGTAATCTTGGTAGAAATGTTTTGTAATCATGAGTGTGATGAATAATGGTGCAGGACCAAGATCTTTTATGTAATAGTTGGAACTGTTTAAATATAACAAAGTAAGAATTTATCGATATGTTACAAGTGACTGGGAAAGGAAGTTCAAATAAAATGTAATCCAAATAATACAATTAAATAGTTACAAAATTTGATTTCTCTGAAACTTTATTCCGAACCACGCTTGAAACTTAGATGTCTCATGAATCTTATTTAACCAAACACAATCATCAAGAAACAACTCAAAAATACAACGAATTAACCCTGTCATATCTGGCTTCTCGACGTGGGTCTTCCAAAAGTCAACGTGCATCCCATCTCAAACATAGAATCCCACACTAAATTGCGCCTGAACGTGTGGCTGATTAAGATGGAGACAAATTAAATACGGATAAAGAATTCCTGTCCCAAGATCCATTCCGAGGAACATAATTCTTACCTCCTAAAGAAATTTAACCTAAAATCCGCATACCTTCCAAAAATATTCCAATAAAATAAATTGTGTGTGTTTAATACCACACGACAGAAGTGAAAACTTAAAAACTATTCATTATAAATTATTCTTAAAATGATTTAAAAAAATGAATGCTAACACTCATTCTTGAGCAAAGACGTCAGTTGCGAGCTAAACATTTCATGCCTTACGCTAAGTGTGCTCCCAAATGAAAATACTCTGAAACAACTGAATGACGATGGACTTGCGACTGTGCAAAGAGAGTTATACATAAAGGATGTAAAATCAAATCACATAATATACTGTTTTACATGTATTTTATTTTTATACTAAAATCATTCTATTTCACAATCTTTTCCATATTCTAATTTTGCTGATACACATATTTCACTGCATATCTTATAACATAATTATATAATATTCATTTGCTTATTTGCATTTTTTTGAATATTCGGAGATGTTTGGTTACGTATACATTTTACGCATATTATTACATATCCATACATATACTCATTACTCCGTATTTTATTACACGTTCGTACATATTGTCATACATATGTTATTACATATCATATTCATTTCAAATGTTCTGTCATAATTGATGTTCATATTAATACATTTTCAATTCTTTTTTCAATTTTGTAATTATTTTCTTCTCCAAAAATAAAAATACACTTCAATTTCAAAATAAAGAAGAAAGAAACAGTACAATTTAACAAAAAGGATATATGATTATGCAATACATACATGTAAAACTAGAAGGAAAAAAACTCCTGTAGGCTGTCTGAATTTTGCATAGTATTTGAATTATGTTGAAACATACCTGGATGCGTGTTGTTGACACGCTGTAGAGTGCGAGAGAAAATCTACGGTGTATAGCGGTATGGACAACATAAGGCTGAAATACGAATGAGTGTGCGGAGGGTTAGTTCGGATTGAGCCAACTCGAGCCGACTTCACCCGAATGAGCCTCAGATATTTCAGCGTGACGGCTCAGTTTAATGCACTACCCACAAAAAGTGCTAAAAGCGCCTAAAGAAGTTTTCATTTCAAAAACTCCTACCTGCAGTTAAACCCTTACAGGTTAGGCACGCAGCCAAAGTCCTCGGGCTCTATACAGCCTGCCAGCATATGACTGACTGGAAACTAGTGCAATTCCATAAAAATCTGAAAAACTTCAATAGGCCATAACTTTTGAACCAATAAAGGGACACACGAACAAGTTTGGGAGAATATAACACACAATTGGGAGACTAAACTACACTATTTATATCTCAGAGAAAATGTTGGAAGTGATTGATTAAACTATAGACCTATGTCTCTCGCCGGTTGTATATAAGGTGTACACTAGAATCCTGGAACAGAAATTGAGGAAAATAGTAGAACAAGATTTAGAAGAAGAACAGGCTGCTTTCCGAATGGGTAGACAACCCAAGACCAAATTTTCTCATTGAAAATGATAATAGAGAAAGCTATAGATAGAGGAAATGGTATTGTTTTAGGATTCTTAGATTTGAAAGCAGCATTTGATTCAATACCTAGGGAAGAAATTTGGAGAGCTCTAAAGAACAAAAAAAGTAACTGTGAATTTTATTGAAGCAATAAAATCAGTTTATCAAGAACCAAAAGGGATAATAAGATTAGATGGACAAGAATCAGAACAATTTCTGATGAATAGAGGAGTTAAACAAGGAGCCCACTCGTATTTATTATTGTGATGGATGAAATATGGAAAATTTGCAAAAGAAGAACAGCAAAAACTATGATAGGATATAGAAATTTAAGACCAGTTTGGGCACAATCGTTGATATATGCTGATGACATCATATTAATAGAAAATAGTAATAATAATTTACAATTAGTGCTAAATGAATGGAAAGAAGAATTAACTAGAAAAGGTTTAGAATTAAACATACCCAAAAGTAAAACCATGTATATAGGAAGGAAAGAAGAAGTTAAAATTAAATGTAATGATGAAATCTTAGAACAGGTACACAGCTATGAATACCTGGGTACAATTATAAATAAGGATGAAAAAATAGAGCAGGAAATTTTAAACAGAATAAGAAAGGCCAATTCGGTCTACTATCAGATTTATAATACTATTGTGGGAAAAAAGGAAACAACAAAAGATACACAAATTATAGTATTTAAAACAATAATACTACCAATTCTATTATATGGAGCAGAGAGCTCAAGGGCAATTGATGCTCCCAAGGAATCCATTCGAACCGAAATAAGTAACTAATATTGAACCTCAATAAAAAGCCGAATCACAGAAATGAAGATCGTATGAAATCGTGACGGGAGGATAAATAAAATGCACCATAAGGCAGCATGAATCGTAACTGCAGCCTACGTGCCCTTGTGATGTGGGAGTAGCGTGTGTGCCTCATATTCAAGATTGAATCTCGGTCAGGGTGAGTTTCCTGAATGAGGTTTCTTTCCTGGTTTTCTCCCATCCTGAAAGATAAGCTCTATGTAACCTAGGTTTATTTGAGAATCTTTTCATCCATTTAATTCATGGTTCTTTACGACTTCGCGTTCGAGATGTTAAAACGAAAGTAAGCTCAGTTTAAAGAGTGGGGAAGAAGTAGCTACTTGGCTGTTAATTGGCTGGAGATTAACTTAATATAGTTATGTAACAAAGTTACACAGTGTTTCAAAGGTCTCACACATTTTCTGCTATATCTAAATAGAAATACTAAGTATATGCTCTGATACAATATTTTCAAATTCACTTTATCACAGTTGTGCAAGTGTGACCTCATCAAAGAACTTTCTAAATAGCGTTCAAACTAGTATGTCACCAAGGTTTTATTATTATATGGGATTTTAGCGTCTATCAATTGTTTTATACAAGTTCTGTGGCTTGAATTCGGGTAAACAGAACTTAGAATCCTTCCCCAACCCAATCTGAACTCTTAGTTATTTGGTATTTTTTGGTTTTGTGGTATATTTTTCTGGTGGATAGATGGCAAGAATACGTGCCTAAGCAAATAGTACTCCCTATGAATATAGAGGGCCGTTTTGTCATTAAATCGTACATCAATGTCTATAGCTAGTTTCAGCAAAGGAACGGAGTTTGCAGTCTGGGATTCTTAGAGACTTCTGAGTGCCGATGTAGTCTCTCAGTCTCTCAGCCTTCATCCTTACTCTTGAGGAGTAGATCCATAACATAAACGTATAAATGTACAGTTTCTATAAACCGAATTCTAGCTCTGGCGGTAATAATAGTTGAATTTCGATTCAAATATTCATTATCATGAATGTATTTAGATGGTTCTTAAGAACTTTTTATCGGCCTAAGCTCCGATGACGTTGTCCATTTTTGTCAAATATATATACCGTACCTTCATCTAATCTTCTACCATATACTGGAAAACAAACTGCTTAAAATTAAGTTTATATCCAAGAGTAACTGTATGCTTAACCGTAAACAAAGGAATGGCGGTACTATTTACATTGGAAATTAAGCTTAAGTATAGACGAAACTTGAAATATGCCATTAATTATGGCTTCATCTACAGTGACTTACATAAATACAAAAATAGACATTGAATTAAAGGTAAATTTTGAAGCTTACGAGGTCCTAGCTCTCAAGTTTGCCTTCGTCAAAGATAAGAAACTGGCCAATTATGACCATTTATTGTGCCATTTCTTAACTTTAGGCTACATTTATTTGTCTTTACGTTGTTGCTACTTTGGCTTACATGACACCCTCTTAACCTCCATACCTTCTTGTGACTTAATTAGCCCCATTCTTCCCCCTCTTCCTTTATTATATTCTTTACATTTCTGGCCCATTTTCCTTTACCTTCTGCAAGAACTCGCCAATACTTCTTACCTTCTTTTCCTCCCTGCCCGTTAGCATTTTTATAGCTACTATCCTCTTCTCTACTTTCTCCCATTTTTCTTCCCAAACTTTTTTTCTACACATTGCAACCTCCTCGCATTCTGTTACAGTGTTCTATGCTTTCTTTTACCCCACACAATTCATAGTTTCCTCAGCCACATATTGACTCGCCAGTAGGCGGTCTGTGCAAGTTCACGGTGAGGTAAGACTGGCGTATCTGTAAAAATCGTGTTTTCCTCTGAGTTTAACGTCCAGGCTTTTCTGGGATATAAAATACTCCCAATATTTCCGATCTCCAAGTGCCGCTACCGCTAGAGTTCCATACACTGTACAGTGCTGTCATCTCTGAGACACGTTCACAAACAGTCCACGTGTAAAAAAAAAAAAAAAAAAAAAAAACAGAATTTTATATCTGGTTCCAGTGTTGTAAAAATGGGAGGTGTTATAACTTGAAGGCACCTGATATTACCGCGTTAAAGTTTACTGCTTAAGTTATGATATATTAATGCATGATTTTCAATGTGAATAAGCCGGAGAAGCTGAAACGGGAAAGGAAGGAAGAGAAATTTGGAGAATCTACAGTAAATCAAGCTAATAAATTCAAACAACCTGCAATTTCTTTAAATATTGGAGGTAGAAAGAAAACATAAGTTAAAAAGTAAATCTTCAGCAGAGGAAACGAGGGAAAATGGAAAAGCACCCTCTGAACGCCAAAACAAACTTATTTATGAGAAGTCAAACTGACTTTTGGATCAATCGTGGAACGATAAAGTGGGAGAAAAAAAGGGCACAAGCAAGCTGGCAGTTGAGAGAAATGTTTCATTATAAAGTACTCGGTAAAGAAGCGAAAACTGCACACAGGAACCGTTACAAAAAAAGCGAGGAAACGTCCTCTAAAATAAAATGAGCACTGCGAAGTTTCTCTAAGCAGTTTTCTAAAAGCCAAGACAACTGCGAACTGAAAACCACGGTTTACTGAAGTCTATTTTCTTAATTAAACCACGTGCTATTATAGTGTTCATTTCTTCCTTGTCTGTGATATCGTCTTTATTTTCGTTCTGGAAAACAAATGAAACTTGATTAGATTCTTTATTGGAAGCGAAAAATTGCCATACACACGAAATATAGTACTTCGCCTTACGATAACAATAAATATCTCTTTTCTGCAATTCATTTGTTTACAGCTTCAGATATCTGTTAGAAGTGTCTCAATTTAGTAATTCCGCTGCTGTATTTTTGGCAAACGAATATTCGCTGTTATTGCTTCCTTTGATTTATGTATTTTTTCTTTATCCTTTTGATCCTACTAATTAAGGCAGAGCATCGGTAGAATTTACAAAAATATGTGAAAATTTGCGATTTTGTTGTACTACGAAGGGGTGTCATAAAGGTTTAATAATCACCCGGTAGTTTTTATGCTCAAGTGATGAAAACTCTTCAGTGTCAGCTTTGATCTGTAAGAAAATAATGCTGGTAGTTTCAATGATTTGAGTCCTTTTTTTTTTTTTTTTTTATACTGTGAGTGCCAGAAGTGACTGAAATTGAAGCTCGTAGTGTGATCAAGTTCCTGCATTTGAAGGGCAAAACTGCCCGGGAAATCCATGATGAGATGACGGCTGTTTATGGAAATGATTGTCCATCATATGACACTAGTGTGAGGTGGAAAGGGCATTTCCAAACTGGCCACATGTCACTGACAGATGAGCCAAGAGCTGGTAGATCGTCAGCTGTCACTGTGAAGACAGTGGAGTGTTTAATACTGGAAGACAGACGAGCAACCATCCAAATGATCATGAATGAGACATATCTTAGTTATGGTAGTGTGTGTGGAAAATTATTCATGACGAACTGCACATGACTAAGTTGTCTGCACGGTGGGTTTCACGTTTGCTAACCCCTTTCCAAAAGCAAATACGGCGTGACCTTTCAAGACAGATGTTGATGCTGTTGGAACAGAATGAAGATGATTTTTTGATCGTCTGCTAACCATGGATGAATCCTCGGTCTATCAGTATAATCCGCAGACAAAACCCATGCGCATGGCATGGAAACATGCCGATTACCCCCCACCCAAAAGGGCAAAGGTGCAAAAGTCAGCTGGGAAGGTCATGCTTTCAGTTTTCTGGGACTGTTGTGGAGTCATCCTTACAGATTATCCTGCCAAGGGTCAAACCATCACTGGAAGGTACTACTGCAACTTCTGGATAAGTTACGAACAGCTCTGATTAAGAAATGACGCGGTATGCTCTCCAAAGTTGTTCGTCTTCTGTCTGACAATGCACCAGCTCATTCATCTCAAGTTCCAGTTGACAAAACAAGAGAATGTGGCTTTAAAACCTTACAGCAGCCGCCTTATTCGCCCGATCTCGCACCAAGTGACTTTTTCTTGTTCTCGGAAATAAGAATCCGTTGCGTGGTCGCAGATTTGACAACAAAAATGACGTCATTCATTAATTGGAAGAGTAGTTTAAAGTGAATTCTACAGACTTCTATAATCAAGGTATTCGGAACTTCAAGAAACGCTAGGAAAAATGTGTAAATCTGAACAATCACTACGTAGAGGAGAAATAACAAGCACATATCAACAGAAACTCTCTATCACATTTTTAAAGGGTGATAATTAAAACTTCACGTCACCCCCTCATAAAACCCATACTTCCATGCTAAACACCTGGTTTCAATAACAATAGTTCCAAAGCCACAAATTGCTATATAATCGATCCTTTGCCAATTAGTTAACCACTCTACTTAACCTTAAACTCAACGTTTGCTGTATTACCTCCTTAAAAAGAGCTTACATTTGCTACTTCGTGTATAGTATATAGAAAATCTATTGTATGCTACTGAAAACTTTGTTAAAACCACTTTCCTGGAAATACAATTTCAGAGAAGGATCAGTTTGTGTGTGGGTGCACGTGCGTTTGATCTAGAATTTTCTGGGAATAGCGTATGAAGTCGTTTTCATTGTAAATGACATTTGCATTAACTATTAAATAGAAAAAAAATTACAAAATATTCCTGCACAAAAAATGCATATCCAGTTAACACAAGTTCGTGTCGAATACATTTTGTGTAGTTATTTCCAAGTTATTTTTTTTTCTAATACTTTTCTCAACTGAAAAATAGTTGCTTTTTCCCTAACTCATGCAAAGAAAATGGAATTTTCAATTCCTCACACATGTGACAAACCTTCAAACGTATTATGATTCCCCTATTTCTATATACGTAGAAGAAAAAGTTTAATAACCATTTATTTGAACAAATATATATGTCAATTAGAATAAGCGTTTGTATAGCTATTTTATACACTGAGTAAATCAGGGGAAAACAAGTAGTGGAGTCAGCTCTAACCGCCAAATACGCTCCCGAACGGAAGGCAGGCCAGCGTGTGACGTCACCACACTGATTTCTGCGCGACAGGAAACGTATTGGGTATGAATAATAAGTACAACTTACATCTTGGGTGTGGAAATGTTAATGCTGACTGCTTTAATTATACAATTGGTCACAGTTTATAAACAAGTACGTTTTAGTTCTGTGCTATGAGAAAATATATGAAACTTCAATTCGTAGTTTATCTGAAGGTCAGGCATGTTTTAAAGTAAATAAAATAAAACACAAACTAATTTCCTCTGCATATTAGAGGAGACCCACTCAGAACAGAATTACGTGGCCATTTTCCGACACTTTCTGTTTCATTCTTCTTTAACTAGTTTATCAATGTCAGGACGTAATGTCTGGGAAGTTTGAGGCCGCGCTGTGGCTCAGTGGATAGACCGCTTGGCTCTCACCAAGGCGGCCCGGGTTCGATCCTAGGTGACCGAAAAGTGAGATTTGTGGTGGGCAACATGGCGCTGGGGCGGCTTTTCTCCGGGGCCTCCGGTTTCCCCTCCATCTCATTCCACCGGTGCTCCATCTTCATCTCCTGTACCATCAGTGTCACCGCCTGCGGTGCTGTATGTAGTAAAAGCGGGCGTTAAAAACTACACACTACTCTGGGAAATTTGTAATCGAAGGCTGCACGTCCTCCAACGTTAAGTCATATCGGGCGATGAATGGAATGGGTGAAATGATGCTTAAATGAGCCCAGGGTCCATAGAGCTTAGAGTTACCCAACATTCGTCTTTCAGGATAAGGAAATCTCTGGATAAAACCTTATCCAGATAACTCAGCCTGACTGAGATTCGAACTTGGGACCTCTTGAACGTGAGGCAGACGCGCTACCATCTACGCTCCCGAGGCGGGCAAGCATGTTAGATTGTGATCTCACAAGGTACTTCGGGTTTGGACTTAGCTAATTTCATAACAAAAAAATTGTTCGCACACGTATGTCGAGCCAAACATGGACAATGTCCGTGCGGCAAGTGAATACAACCTCGGAAATCTGGTTTGCGGGACACTCTTGTAAAAATCAGCCAAGTCTTTCTTGTGTGTATATTTGTCCTTCATTGATACGTGTCAGCTACATTGTTGTCAGCGAATGCGCTACACCTGACTGAACCCTTATATTGTGTAGTCACAGCGCCATTTATATAGACAACTTGGTACTACACGGCTCTTACCTGACGTCACACGCACTGCAGACTTCGCTCCCGGCTGTAATATGTCACAACTCTCGAAGCTGTCTTCCTGTGGATAGAGAAACTGACACGCGTGTCTAACTGTAAGGTTTTGCACCATTATTAAAAGTCTCCTTGGATCACACTTTACAACGTATTACCTTGGAGTTTTCAGATTAGCTTTAAAAATTTCGGATTTAAAAATTGTTGTGCAATAGATAAAGGACTGTTTTTATATTCAAACGTTTTATTTATTCTTCTGCAACCTACTCTTAGAAAGTCTCACTCTTTCTGTATCTCTGTTGTTAGGAGAGAGACATTCTGAATGCACATACACATGTCTACTTTTGGCTTTCGAAGAAATGGGGTGAAGCGATAATCTAATTTGAAACAGCGGGTCTTCGAAAATGGGGGACCTTTTGGTCTAAGTTATGATATAATTTTTAAGGTTATAAATATAAAGAGAGAGGATTAACTATTTTAAAACAGAAGTTTTATGACTTCCAATAACAACGAAAGAATTATAGTATTTTGCAAATATATAAATAATAAAATTAACCACAGATAATGCCTATGATGAGAAAAAGCACATTTATATAGAATATATATATATTAAGGAGTAAAAATTGGATGCCTTTACGGTAACATGTGAAAATCACATTCAGTATATCCGCAGTTCACCTCCAGGTTTTCTGTCTTCACAATTCGCAAATACCAAGAAGGCATCCTGATATTTCCTAAAGCATTTCCTTCGCTGAGTTCCCTTCCCAAATATCAATTCATGTATCATCAGTATCCTTTGGTATTATCAATGGCGTCGTGTTAGTTAAAATGACGTTTTAAAATTACTGAAAACTTTCTGAAATAACGTCAACAAATAGCTGATCTCGGTTGTTAAACAGACAGACAAAATATAGCTCTGACATTCTCATAAAATAAATATAGTAGGAATTTGAAAGGGAAGCCAGAATGAAATGCAAATTATTCAGGAGGAGTCCTTCAAATTAAAACCCTTCCAGTCACATGGAGATAGTAACACGAAATATGTAATTAATTATGCATGCAACACTCATGGCAGTGTGAATATGTACTTGAGCTGGAAAGTTTACCAGCTTTCAAAGCAATAACCCTAGCACAACCCTCATGATAAAGCACAGTCGTTCACTTGCAATTTCTTGTCTTTATCCTTGGCAACATCAAGTCCTTTAAGTACTAGCCTCATGAAGTTCATTGTAAGACAGAGCATTACAGGCGAAATGGATTCAGGAATTCGTACCAGAATTTAAAGCAAAATATAGCTCAATGGTCTCGTCATACATATTCACCAAACTCACACAGTTAAATTTTATTTTGCGGAAGGTATGATTCAATTACAAATTAACGAGTTATTAAAGAATTTTCCGGAACTTCAATCATTATGTTTTTAAGCATTTTATTCTAGGATGAACAATGCATTACAATTATTATTACTATGCTGGTTACACCCTGCTTCGTCACGACTATTACCATAAAAAATTCCTAACCACTACTATAATTACTACCACAATCAACAGTATTACAACTATTACATCACTAGTCTAATGCCTTCTCTGTGATGTGGGGGTAGCGTGACTGTTTTGCATTCAAGAGCTCCTGAGTTCGAATCTCAGTCCAAGTTCGTTATCTGGATAAATTCTTTCCGGAGTTTTCCCTTATTTTGAAAGACGAATGTTGGTATTTGTAACCTCTATGGACCCAGGCCTTAGTTGAGCCATCATTTCGTTTTCCAATATAACTTAACGTTGGAGGACGTTAAAGAACAGTACTGTCACCCCCATCAAAGGTAATTCTACTACTATCTTTATTGTTGCTATTATTACTACTATTTAATAAAAATAATGACGGCAGCAACGACAACAATAATACAGTACTACTACTAACACCACCATCCCCATCCTTCACTTCTACGATTCCCTTTTGTTTCACGGATTAGAAACTAAAACTGGCAGTCGATATTTGAGGTTAGGTTTCCTTATATTACGAATATGTTTCTTTCACGGCAATTTCAGTGTATCATTAGGTCTCAGAGGGGCTTAGGTACAAGAGATCAAGTGTAAACACAGTGCCGAATCCTCTCCGTGGAAGTTTATCCTATAAAATACGGTTTTTAAATGCTGAATGGTACGAGTTAATTATAGAAGAAAATTTCAATACATGTGTGTCGGGAATTTATATTTGTATTTTGATTGGCTTGGTTTTTAAAACTTGCTCACATGAAAATAAACAAAATTGATATTCATATTGATGTCCATGGAAAACTCGTTCCGGAAATCTTTTTAATTGGTGTGTTAATTCCGATTTCAACTCCCATTAATGTTTATCTCTGAATACCACGGTGATATTTGCGGTAGTAAAAATGTTGTTTAGTTTTTATCTTCGGTAATAACTAACCCCGTCATACTCTGGTATACACATGGGAGAAAAATAATCTTTGTTTGTTGTAGGTAAACACTGAATTGTGGTTCTGTAAGCACTACTTTTCATTCCTGTCTGTTGCATATTTGGATATTTGCATCTTTAGCACTTCAACTCACAGGGAATGTCTTGACTTTAAGTTATGATTTCAAATTTTCACCCTCTGTAATATAAGCAGCAAATTACTATTGTACAAATAAGCTGAAATTTAACTGTTTTCCGATAATACATAGGTGGTGTGAAAATTTTCCGACCTAATAAATATACAAGACAGTTTTTCAGAATTTTTTCCTTTATATTTCAATATAGTCTCCTTGTAACTCTACACACTTCTCCTAGCGATGTTCTCATCTCTGTAACCCGTCCAAATAGTACTCGGCGTTTTTAAACATATTCTCCTTGTAACTCTACACACTTCTCCCAGCGATGTTCCCATCTCTGTAACCCGTCCAAATAGTACTCGGCGTTTTTCAACATAGTCTCCTTGTAACTCTACACACTTCTCCCAGCGATGCTCCCATCTCTGTAACTCGTCCAAATAGTATTCGGCGTTTTTCAACATAGTCTCCTTGTAAATCTACACACTTCTCCCAGCGATGCTCCCATCTCTGTAACCCGTCCAAATAGTACTCAGCGTTTTTCAACATAGTCTCCTTGTGACTCTACACCCTTCTCCCAGTGTGCTCCCATCTCTGTAACCCGTCCAAATAGTACTCGGCGTTTTTCAACATAGTCCCCTTGTAACTCTACACACTTCTCCCAGCGATGTTCCCATCTCTGTAACTCGTCCAAATAGTACTCGGCGTTTTTCAACATAGTCTCCTTGTAACTCTACACACTTCTCCCAGCGATGCTCCCATCTCTGTAACCCGTCCAAATAGTACTCAGCGTTTTTCAACATAGTCTCCTTGTAACTCTACACACTTCTCCCAGCGATGCTCCCATCTCTGTAACCCGTCCAAATAGTACTCGACGTTTTTCAACATAGTCTCCTTGTGACTCTACACCCTTCTCCCAGTGTGCTCCCATCTCTGTAACCCGTCCAAATAGTACTCGGCGTTTTTCAACATAGTCTCCTTGTAACTCTACACACTTCTCCCAGCGATGCTCCCATCTCTGTAACCCGTCCAAATAGTACTCAGCGTTTTTCAACATAGTCTCCTTGTAACTCTATACACTTCTCCCAGCGATGCTCCCATCTCTGTAACCCGCCCAAATAGTACTCGGCGTTTTTCAACATAGTCTCCTTGTAACTCTACACACTTCTCCCAGCGATGCTCCCATCTCTGTAACCCGTCCAAATAGTACTCAGCGTTTTTCAACATAGTCTCCTTGTAACTCTATACACTTCTCCCAGCGATGCTCCCATCTCTGTAACCCGCCCAAATAGTACTCGGCGTTTTTCAACATAGTCTACCTGTAACTCTACTCATTTCTCCCAGCGATGCTCCCATCTCTGTAACCCGTCCAAATAGTACTCGGCGTTTTTCAACATAGTCTCCTTGTAACTCTACATACTTCTCCCAGCGATGCTCCCATCTCTGTAACCCGTCCAAATAATACTCGGCGTTTTTCAACATAGTCTCCTTGTAACTCTACACACTTCTCCCAGCGATGTCCCCATCTCTGTAACCCGTCTAAATAATACTCGGTGTTTTTCTCTGCAAAATAATTGTTGACTAAGGTGATTGCTTTTTCATTTGACAAAAATCTCTGTTCCTCCGAGCGCAATTTTCAGGTGAGGGAACAAAGAGAAGTCGCTTGGGGCTAGAGCTGGTGAGTAAGGTGGCTGGCCAAGCAGTTCAAACCGTAATTCGTGTTTTTTCGCCATTGCAACGATCTTAAAAAGATGGGATTAGGGCATGATTATTACTTTCAGCAGGGAAATGATCCGAAGCATACTGCTGAAATTGTAAGACTTTGGATCGTGTACAACACTCCTCTTACTTTGAAGACCCCGCGCCAGTCTCCAGATTCAAATCCTCTAGAGAACATCTGGAAGGAACTCTAGGAGGTGTGAGCGAGCATTACACCAGAGGCAAGAATCATCTGAAAGAAATTCTTCACACAGAGTGGAGAAATATGGACTCTGCAGTCACTAAACAACAGATACAGACAATGCCTAAACGATTATCAGCAGTAATTAAAAGAAAGGGAAGGATAGCTAAATACTAGTTGTTCTCTGTTTGAATATTTATGTCCAGATGTAAAGTAACTGTTTTGTTTCTCCTTGTAGTGCAAAGTAGTTTCAGTTGCTATTTGTGAGGTTATATGTTTAATGGAAGCCTCAAGTTCATTTTGTATCAGTTGTATTTACGTATGCTTAATCTACGTAGCTTTAAAATAAGTAATAAATATGCTTACGTTCGAATACTTATGTCCGCCTCTGTACATTTAGAAATTGTGTTTCTACAGAATTTTTGCACGCCTGTGTATTCCTGCCTCACGATCAAGAGTTCCTAATTTTGAAGCTTTGTATACATTAACAGCTCCAATTTGGCGTGTTATATTGTACGTATCTCATATGGTTTACTATTTATGTCCAACTCATTCAGAACGAATACTACGTAAGGTATTGCCAGAAATTTTAAGGTACACATTTCATTTATAACAAAAACAACTTGGACATAGTGATGTTAATTACAATTACCAGAGCAATTTCTTAGGAGAATTAAGCATTTCGAAAGACGTACCATTAAAAGATAGTTTGAGGTTGAAGCCTGAGTTTCTACTCCAATTAGTCCTGCACCCGTAGGACCAGAAACCGGGCCTCTCGGGTTTTTTTTTACCATAGGAGAATACCTATTTTATAAACTGACCCCCTCCCTCGCTGCACACGGCAGACATTACGGAAGTGGATACGTCACATCAAAAAGGACCGGCTACCAAATAACCTTGGTAGGGCCGCCGGTGATCTACCACACCAGCTAATAGCTCTGCAGACTAGTACCCGGGACTTATTAGGCAACTCTCTACCCCCTCCGGGCGGCCGTAAACTGGCCGGAGGCACCCAATTTCCAATGGGTGTCGGGAACACACTGCCCCCTCGAGTCCAACCCAATCCGAACAGCTCCCATTCAGGGAGGGGCTTTAATGCTCGGCCCGAGGTTCCTCTAGTAACGTCAGAGGTACCACGAGTTCTAGGGGTCCGCAGCGCTTGCACCACAAGAATTTTCTGCAAAATATTTGATTCGCATCTACTTAGGTTGATGACCGAATGACATTACTCAGGTGTGGTACTTTGTGGCCCGCCAGACGAATGTGGGTATGTTAATTACATTCCCCGAACTTCCTAGCTCTCCATTTTATCTTCATTGTCATTTGACATCATCTCCCATCTGGTGGTCTCTTTCACGGTAGAAGAAGTCGTCGATAGTCTCGGCGCTGCATGGTAGAAAATATACTCCTGGTAAACACTTCCTCCTCTCCTAGGACGGTTTGCGGTCTCCGAGCCGATCTGGTGGGACCATTTCTGGACCACGGTGGGTGGGATGTCAGTTGTGCTGGCCCGGCGGGGGAGTTCAGAATGCAAGGACCCGGCCCTCTGCACTGCCATGGCTCATTGGGTTGGCTGCCCTGTCTCCTCCAGCCTCATCCTTCCTCCCGGGACACCCCACTTGGAGGCACATCAACCATGTAGTAAAAGATTGGCACCCAATTCCCTCCGTATGTTCGTATCCTAGGTTGATTCGGAATTTGACATACTTACCGTTGCTCTTACACTTTTCATAGAAACTCATACAAGTAGACATGGATTACTCTGATCTTCTTCTTCCACCTCCATGGATTAGGCTATAGCCTGTTCCGGTCTCACATCGATCCATCGTTTCCTAGGTCGTCCTATTGATCTTCGTCCTTTTGGTTTATATTCCATTATTTGTTTACGGATTCTCTCTGTAGTCATTCTTCCTAAATGTTGGAGCCAATTTTCTCTATATTCCATTAATTTTAATAAAGCAGAATTTATGTTTAATTCATTTCTTATATCTTTATTTCTAAGTTGATCTTCCCTTGTACATCCCTTAACAGATCTTAGGAAACTCGTTTCTGCTGCTTGTAGTTTACTAAAGTCTTTGTTTCTTAATGTCCATGTATCGCTTCCATATAGCAAGATAGGGAGTGCCATGACCGAATAAAATTTTAATTGAGTTTCTCTTCTTGTTTTACCTTTTAGTGTTCTCATAATTGTTCCAGTTACTGCTTGAAACTTACTTATTTTCTGACTTATTCGCATCCAAGATACTTAAAATGTGACACTTGTTCAAGAATAATATTATTCTCACTTAGAATTTTAGAATTCTAATTGAAAATAAGTACTCTGATCTCTTTCTAAATATATGTTTTGAGTGATGTGGACCACAAAAATATATTTCAGACCAAAATCGAGATATAAGTTTTGAGTGGAGTAAAATACTTGGTATTAATTGAGTTCAGCAACTTAAATAATGCGATATGAAATGTTTTCAAGTAAAAATTTCAGCCCAAGCCACTCTTTACTGAATATTTTTCGAAAAAGGGAGTTTATTTAAAATAATAGTCAATTTGTATCAGACAGCAAGCTGTTTCAGATCTTCTGATTGAAATTTTCATTTTTTTTTTTTTTTGTAATTTACCTCCTACATCGTTGTCATATCGGACGATGAATCGAATGGATTAAATGATGCTCAAATTAGTCCGGGGTCCATGGAGCTTAGTTACCCGACATTCGTCTTACAGGTTAAGGGAAATCCCCGGAAAAACCCTATCCAGGTACCTCACCCTGACCGAGATCGAACTCCGGACCTCTTGAACGTGAGGCAGACTCGCTACCACAACGCTACCGAGGCGGGCGAAACTTCCAGTGCTTTGGTATATTTTCTAGCTATTTCCTCCAACCCTGTCAGGCATATGGAGCAGAATTCCAAAGACACCACATAGCAAACCAGCTTTTAAAATATCCATTATTACAAATGTCCATCTTGATTAGTGTCTTGCTCAATTCTACCTGCAGTAAGAGTAGACGAGATACTCCATTTGGTTTATTTTCTCTTATGCTACAGCCTTTACTTTTACAAAGTGGTTCTGCCACTTTCGTCATTTGTTACAGAGTAAGACAAAGATGACAGCAGCAAGCGTTGTTGTTGGTGGCATTTGCAGTGCTCCTATATTTTTATTTTGTTTCTCAAGTAGCGTGGTTTTTCAGTGTCTTGAATGTACACTACTTCTTGAGAAAAAATGGTATACATTTTTACTTTCTTTGCTGCTTACCTAGATAAGTTGGAGAAGCATTACATTCTACCTAAAAATTTGATACAAGATTGCATTTGAAAAGCACTTTTTGAGAGTTCCTGACAAAAAAATAGCCTTGAGATATCTTACTGTGGCAGTTTGTCAAATAGCGTAATTAAAATGACAAGTTTTAACACCAAACTTGATAAACAAGTACACAAAATCTTCAAAAGTTGCCAACGGAAAAGTTTTTAAGAAACCCTTAATGTCACAAACCATTTACATGAAAGATTGTTCAACATTTTCGAATATATAAAAAATGGCTGCAGTGATTTTGATTAAATTACCATATATTACGAATATTTACATGAAAAAGACACTTATAAAACTTTTAGAATAACTTGCGAATTATCCTTTATTCGATGTATTATTTCTTGTACTAACTGGACGCAAGTATATTACACAAAAACGTAGAAAATTTTTTGAATAAACAGTTAATTATAAATAATTGTAATGTGAGTCATTTTTAAAATATCCATATTTAATATTTTGAACTTTTCAGTACTTCGTTTCAGTGGAAGTCATTTATACAGGGTGTATATAAATGAATATTGGCGTTTTAACGTTTTATAATATTTATTACATTCAACTTACAGTTATAAATGGTATGTCAAATGAAAAATTAACACAAACAGTTTTACTAAGAACCTTATAAATGACTACCCTTTGTCAGACAACACACACAAAGTCTATAGCCAAGTTCTTCCCAAACGTTGATAAGTGTGTATTCAGTAACTGCAGCAACAGCTGTTTCAATCCGGTTTCTTAATTCAGGGAGGTCAGCTGGTAGCGGAGGCACGTATACACGATGCTTGATGAAGCCCCAAATGTAAAACTCGCATGGCATTAGGTCAGGAGAATGTGGAGGCCATGCATAGCAAGCCCTGTCATTGGAGCCCTTGTGGCCTATCCAGCGTTTGGGTACAGTGACGTTCAACCAATCTCGTACTTCGTTATGTCAGTGAGGTGACGCACCATCTTGCTTGAAAATTAAGTTCTCTGGCTCATTTTCTTCCAACTGATGGAAGAGCCATTGTTCTAATGTATCAAGGTAAGAAGTGCCAGTTACAGTGTGTTCACGAGAAAAGAAAGGCTCATAAACTTTTCGCCAGGATACGGCAGAAAAAACATTCACTCTAGGGGAATTTCGTTACATTTGTAGCACCTTGTGAGGATTCTCTGAGCCCCAGATGCGGACGACATGACGACATGACGACATGAAACAACATGTCGTTTACGAAGTTGGCATGCAATCTGTGGTCTGTCGGCTTCAGAGCCTGTAATAATTGTAAACGATAAGGACGTAGCCGTAAGCGTTTTCTTACAACTTTCCAAACAGTCGACACAGGAACTTGTAATTCACGACTAGACTTTGGGATTCTAGTGAACGACTCTTTCACTCACTCAAGAGTCTCTTCACTTACTCGTGGTCGTCGCGTGCTGTTCTTTTTACAAATGCCGGCGGTATCTTCAAACTAATGATACCATCTACAAATGCTATTATCACTGGGAGGATCACAACTGAACTTAATACAGAACGCACGTTGCACAGTAACTACAGATTCGGTCTTTGCAAACTGCAAAACAAAACGCTTTCTGGAAATTAATTGTTATTTCACACTGGCCGTGTGTAGGCTGAAGTATGCAAAGACAGACTGAAAAATTCAATGCCATAGCCGGGGTTTGAACCACGGTTCTTCTGGTTGACGTCCAGCCGCTCTACCCTTGAGCTACTATAGCCAACGTGCCAACATGACATTAAATTCTCCAGCTGACTCGTGTTATTCCGTGGTTCAAATCCCGGCTATGGCATTGAATTTTTCAGTCTGAGTATCTTTCCATACTTCAGCCTACACACGGCCAGTGTGAAAGAACAATTAATTTCCATTAAGTGACCTAATAGTGGTCCGAACTATAAAGCCCGAAACTTAAAGTACTTACAGCATAGTAAGTCGCCATTAAGGTTGTTGTCTCATGTGTTTATGAGAACTCCTAAGTGGTTTACCGGAAATAACATGAGTCGGTTGGAGAATTTAATGTCATTTCGGCACGTTGGCCATAGCAGCTCAAGGGTTAGAGTGGCTGGACGGCAACTAGAAGATCCGTGGTTCAAATCCCTGCTATGGCATTGAATTTTTCAGTCTGACTCTATCTTTCCAAAACGCTTTCTTTTTGCTAGTCGCCATCTCCGCTCTCTAGCGGATTGCGCCAGAAACATTGCACGCACATGCACACTGGTGCCAACAAACAAAAGTGTTTGAGTTGTTTTTGATTTGACATATTTATAACTGTAAGTTTAATGTAATAAATACTATAAATAGTTGAAACCCTGATATTCATTTTCATAAACCTTGTATATTAAGTTGTTTCTGGTGCATACAAAGAGTAACTGTGTAATGTAACTGTTTTAGTAAGTGAAGTAGTTCAGTTTGCATTTTCAGTTCACTTAGTTTACATTGACACTTCACCATATGCTAGTTCATTTTAAATCTCTTCAGTTCAGTCACTTCACGTTCACGTCATTAACGTAAATTAGGAATACAATGAAATTGATACAGTGATATTTTATAGATTAAGAAGTTATACATTTGTTTTAAGCACTAGAAAGGATATTTACCCGTGTATCTTTTAGGTAGCAAAGTGAGAGTATATAATCCAATTCTTGTTGCACCAACGTGACTTACTAAAAATTTATTAATGATTTATCTTTTAGGAAGCCTTTCCTTTAATGTCAGATACTTATTTGTATGCCTCGCGAAATAAACGCAGGAACTTTGCCAACGAAATATACTTTCCTTTCACCTTACGCATATTATTGATCGGAAAAATTATTATTTTCATTCGGAGCTCTTGCCACTTAAATTATTTAATTAAAACTCTCAAAAGGCTACCTCGGTAGCGTAGATGGCAGCATGTCTGCCCCACGTTCAAGAGCTCCCGAGTTCGAATCTTGGTCTCCGTGAGTTACCTGGATAAGGCTTTTTACGGGGTTTCCCCTTATCCTTACAGACGCATATCGGGTAGCTCTAAGCTCCATGGACCCATTTAATTCACCGTCCGATATGACTTAACGTTGGAGTACGTAAAAATTCCAAAAAAACTCAAAATTGCATATGTCGTGGCCACTTCTGCAGTCTGTATCTCCTATTTGATTAAGATAATCTTTTATAGTGTATCTTAAGGCTTTATTTTTCTCCTATTCTAACAGATGGCACCCTTATTTGTTCCCCTCCGTTACTGTATTGTCACCCAATCATCGGAAAGCCCGACCAACGACAGCTGAGAAGGGACCAGAGGCATCCGGGCCGCACCCACCCATTTATCTCAGTCACTAACTGAGGAGATAATTAGGGAAGTGTTACTTTTCGCTGGCTGCCTCTTCCCCCTTCCCCTGCCGTCTGGAACCTTCGCGGTGATTCACTGAAACGAGAGACTTCTAGAAAACAGTGATATTCCTATAAAAAGGGCTGCAGTGAGTGAATTGAGTTCAGTTCTTTTCGAGCAGTCGTGAGGATTGCCCAGTGAAGGAACGGACTACATACGTGCATAGGAGGAGCCTACGTAATTGCGAGTGCAAAGTGGAACTGTAACGGACTGACTGGTGAATTGTAACTGTGTGCATTACGTAACTGTGTAATCGGCAAGTGTTCCGATTGCAATTCGGTGGAAATAAAGAACATTTTTGAGTGGTGCCGCACCAGTCGAGTCGACTGCCTGTATGCAGACTCAGGCGAACCTCCACTCCATATTCGTCGCTCGCTGTTACTCTGCTCGTACGCCTCGAAGTTGGCAAGTTATCCTAATCATCCTTGTTTTAAACCAGTTCTGTGTCCAGATTTAGTCCACCGTTATATGCGCCCTGGTCCTCGGACACGCCCCATGGGAATACGATTTCGGGAGCTCCTACTTTCCCATGGCCTCCGAATGCCTCGCGTGGAGAGGTCGTCTATCTGCCCTTATCCTGCATTGCAGCTTGATCGTGCGCGGTTCGATCTCACTATTTCAAGAAACTCTAGACTCGCTACTCCACATTCGGTGCTCCAACAACCTTTTGCCGAACTTTTGGGCCGTTACCATAACTATGTTCCGGTCTTTACAGACGGTTCTCAGTTAGGTAGCACTACGGGTTGCGCATTCTTCACTAACGGTGAGGCTCATAAATTTCGCCTTCTGGACTCCACTTCAGTTTTCTCCGCAGAGCTGTATGCCATCCTCTATTTGCTTCTTTTTATTTGCAAGTTAGCTCCTGGCTCTTTTATCGTCTGCACTGACTGCCTAAGTGCGCTTCAGGCTTTGCAACAGCACACTGCCGCTCACACACTTGTTTTAAAAATACAGCCCCAGATCTCGCAAATGCTCAGTCGGGGATACAATTTTGTTTTTACTTGGACCCCAGGCCATGTTGGGATTTCCGGGAACGAGGAGGCGGACGCGGCTGCTAAGTCTGCTTGCCGTTTGCCCCGGAGTTTAACAACTACGGTGCCATTCCAGGACGTGCAACGTTTTTTCCGTCGCTAACTCCTATCTGCTTGGCAGCACTCTTGGACAGCTTTGGAAGGCACACAACTCCGGGCAATAAAGGAGAGCATACAACCCTGGCTAACTTCCTGCAGGGATAACCGGCGAGCCGAGGTGATACTCACCCGGCTGAGAATTGGGCACACACGAGCTACTCATGGCCATTTGTTAAGAGGGGAACCGGCCCCTGTGTGTGCTCCGTGTGCCGTACGCCTCACTGTGCGGCATATATTACTGGATTGCCCGCAGTACCCCGCGTTCGCCAGTCTTTGGGCTTGGGGACCAACTTTCTCGGTGTTTTAGGTGACGACCCAGTGGCCGTGGATAAGGCACTGCGGTTTGTTTCTGAAATAGGTTTTAATAAACAAGTCTGGCTTGTGTTTTACATTTATTAATTTTAGAGTTTTTAAATTTTTAGTACTGGGATTTGTTTTAATGTGCTTTTAATAGTTGAGTGTTTATATTTTATCTTAGTTTTTAACTTTGTGTAGCTTTTAGTTTTTAGAGTTGACTTCGGGCCCAAATGACCTTCTTGTCGACGGGCCCTAAAACACTACACACTCACTTTTTGAGTGGTGCAATTGGACTTTTCATTTCACGAACCCACAAAGTCACAGTATACTTTGTTTCTTATAATTTATACACATTCAAATTACATTTATTTATATTATATTTTATTTAACACACCTTGCTCATTCTAAAAGTCCTTTCGTCCTATTGAGATTTTTTTAACTATTACATCCTGCTATTTGGAAGTGAATGTCGATTAACTAACTCTTATTATTGCTTTGCCATGGTTGTGTTTTATACTTACAAAATTTAAAACATTTATTCTTCCAATTTATGAGAAACTAAATTACCGTTTAAATTCCTAGAGGAGAGGAGAAAAATCTTAATTCGAAGCTGCCTAGACATCCAGGTTTGCTGGAATAAAGTAATCATGGAGCCTCCATTTAATAAAAGCAAAACATAATAAAGAAGCGGCGTGGTTAAATTAAAATACGAAATAGGTACTTAGAAACACCTTCCATACTGGTGCCTTCTGCAGCGAAAGAGAGAAAAAAATGACAGTAGTAATAAGCATCCTCACCGAGATAAAAAGGTACATTGTGTAGAAATGTAAAATAAAGAAACTGGAGTAAAAAGACATGGCTCATTTTTATACCGCAATGCCAAGTAAAACAGAACCCAAGGAAAAGTAAAAATATGAATAAAAGAAACATGTATAAAAAGAATATAATGAGCTACAATTAACAGCATTGATCAAATTAAGTAAACATTTGTGGTAAGTAAATATGCAGTTGAAGAGGAGATCAGATAAGCTAAGAAAGTTGAAATGTCTACTAAATGAAATGGATTTCTTTTCAGTACAGCAACGACAGTATCCAGTTCTTAATGGTGTAATAGTAACTAGGATGAACATTACAGTAATAGGTTTATTTGGTGAAGTTAAACGTAAAGCGGTGTATATCTAAGAGCACATAAATACTATCGTAAGTTTAACTGTAGAACAGAACAAGGAAAGCTGAAAGCTTGCATTATTCTTCAGAGCTAAATTTCATATTGTATATTCTTTAAAAGCAGAAATTGAAAGTTGAAGGTTGTTCACACTGGATAACAAAAGACTAGTTCTGAATGTTTCCAGCAGTTCATGACTCAGTTTAATTTTGGGATAAGAAAAACGAATGTGACAAAAATGTTTTTCTTACTTCCAGTTTCTGTGATAGCTGGAAGATTAAGATAAAAATATATATGTTGAAACGTAGAGTCAGACTGAAAAATTCAATGCCATACCCTGGATATGAACCACGGATTTTCTGGTTTCCGTCCAGCCGCTCTACCATTGAGCTACTATGGCCAACGTGCCGATTGATACCGAAATTAAGGTTTGCCAGAAGGAACGAATCATGAGGATGTCAAAGGAATGTTAGTTCTTCGTTACGACAAGGGCAAGCCCAGTTGAGTTGTGGGAAAGTTTTGTAACAAAAGCAGTGTCCTTAGCCCACTTGACGTGTATGAATAGGGAATTCTTTGGATCATTTACAATGGCGACAAAAAGCCACAAAGGGATTTTGTTTGAAAAGGAGTTTTGAGAGTGAAAGTGATGCACCACACGCAGCTGTGGTCATTCAAGCAGTCTTTGGCGTGGAGCCGATGTGGCCAGTTCGGTGGCTAGGAATCCATCAGCCTTCGACGGGCAGCCCATTAAAAACAGTATTCGGCTTGAAGCCGATCAGAAGAGTCTTCGGCGTGCAGCCGATGAGACAAGATTCCGAGGTGTGAAGCCTATTAGGGCGGTCAACCTGTTCTGTGTTTGATAATTGTCGGTTCGTATATATATGAGGAACGAATTAATTCATCGAGTAATAAACATTCTGCATTCAGTAACTCTAAACCGAGATTGGTAACCCTTGGTCGGCAACTTTCATTTCGAGTTTAGAAAGAAGAAGCAATAAATAAATAAGTTGGAAACGGGCATTCCAGTGTTATTAAAATCTCCTTTCCACACATCCACGCGTACCCTGAGAGAAATTTCATTGCTCGCCGACTTATTTGCTCGTCATTAAATTATTGCTTCAAATTGGCGTCCTCAACGTGGAATTGTGTGCACCGCAACGTATACCTCTTTGTTCGCCACCGACTTATTTTTATATCACGATATGACATTAAATTCTCCAACTGACTCGTTTTCCCTATAAACCACTTAGGAGTTCTCATAAACACATGAGACAACCACCTTAATGGAGACTTACAACATGTAAGTCCTTTTAATTGACCTAACAGTGGTTAACTATAAAGCCCGGGGCTTAAAGTACTTACATGTTATAAGTCGCCATTAAGGTAGTTGTCTCATGTGTATATGAGAACTGCTAGTGTTTTACCGGGAAAATACGAGTCAGTTAGAGAATTTAATGTCATATCGGGACGTTGGCTATAGTAGCTCAATGGTCAGAGCGGCTGGACGGAAACCAGAAGATCCGTGGTTCAAATCCCGGCCATGGCATTGAATTTTTTAGATCGACTCTACGTTTCCACAATTTAGCCTGCACAGGGCGAGCGTGAAAAACAATTAATCTCCAAAAATTACATATTAATTTCTATGTTAAAACATTGAAAGTTCATTAGACCCTATTTTAAATGTTAGTTTTCTAATTTTTCTAAAACTCTGGCAGATGGTCATGTCTGAAGAGAATCATGTGTAGTCTCCGTGAGATGGTCGTCTTTTAGCTTTGCTCTTGTAAAGGAGTTCGGGAACATCCCTACACAAAGACCAACTGTAATCCGCAAGCATTGCTTCATTCAAATGGCCGTGATATCTTTGTTACATATCTTATGTACTTAAAAGTCCGTCCTTCCTACTTCATACCTTTGACAGAATTTTTCATCAAACCTAGCTATATAATTTCATTACAGGTTATATTACAGTTGTTTATGAAAATAGTTTAAACAAATATCATTTTAAATAAAACTGTTAGCGTAATCTTTTAGAGAATAAATTTCGAAAATTGTCCTACCTCAAACCCAATTTAGGGTAAGGATTTCGTCTAATCGTTCTGTTGATTCTTAAAAAGATGCTAAATTTAAATAATAACTGTTGTTATTTATTCCATTATTCGTGTTGTAGCTACGCTGTCGCATACACACATATTCATACCGAACTTTCTAACATGCCGTGTTTTGTTTTTAAATTTCTTGTTTCGAATTCCTGTAAATCACGATATAGGCTTTTGAATGGATAGCAGTACTTCCTCACTTACTAAATCTGTACAGAAAGTGAAGTTGAATTACAATGTTTAATAAGTTAACTTGGCACATCATATTTTCTCACACAGAAAACGTTTTATCGCAACTTACCGAATGTTTTCATAGCTCTGGAGGTTCCTCGACTGTGGAAATGATATAATAGAGTTTAGAGAAGGCGCTGGATCCGCACAGATATCTGGAATGGCATGTACGGCTCAAAGCAGATTTAATTGTCCATGCAAGCTTCCCAAACTCATTCTGTTTCCCTCTTTCGTATGTAGATTGGATGCCTTAAGAGGTAGAGGTTTGTAAAGGCTGTGTGCACAGTTAACGTGTATTGGAATTCCTACTCTTCAGTCTAATTCGTCAATCCAGGCTTCCTCTTCTCTGCGTTGCTGGTTTGTCCCATTTACTCATTTCTGCTTGTTTACACCTGTTTCACGCTTATTTTACTCCCTCTACCACGTACATGTGTAGAGAAAACATCTCATTTCACCTAAAAATGCTATATATATTTCCCAACAAATACATGCTTTAAAAACCTCATAATTCAAGAAAGTATTCTAACCCCGCAATTCTGGGCTGAATTCTACCTGGCCGCTGCATCCCCCACCTTTGCCTAATACGGGCGTCATGAAAGGAGTGCATAACTAAAATGGGACGTGGTAAGCTCCTTGATCCCTTCCGGCAGTTATGTGATCTACACAAGGAGGTAAGACAATTTTTCAATCAAGTAGCTCCTCAAGCGGGCCCTCAGGGTCCTAACGAAGCTAAAGGACCCCGAACCAGATCTCTCTGCAGGAGAAAACCCAAGCCGGTACCGAGAATCGAATCTGGGACTCCCGTTCGTAATCGCATTAAGTATTCTGGGGTAATACTGATGATAATATTAGTAATAATAATTGATATACCATTGGTGCTTGAAAAAGGAAGTTGCTCTAGTTAAACGTAATTACCGGAGCTATCCTTCCGATCAACGAAGAATAACTTCACTCTTTCTTTGGGTATGTATTATAGTGCGATCAATATAAACCTCAACTATTTCAATAGGCCATAACTTTTGAAGCAATAATAGAACAGACGTGCAACTTTGGGAGAATATAATACACAATTGGGAGATTACATTACACTATTTACATCTCAGAGAAAATGTTGGATGTGTCCTCCACCAGCATCTATACATGTTTGCACTAGTCTGACCATATTCTCTGAAGTTTTACGGAGATGATCTCAAAATGAGAGAAGGTAATTTCCGGTAAGATGGAGCAACATCCATACATCCAATGACACCATGGAACTTGTAACCAGTTTCTTTGATCTTCTTCTTCTACCTCCATGGATTAGGTTATAGCCTGTTCCGGTCTCACATCGATTAGTTTCCTAGGTCGTCCTATTGATCTTCTTCCTTTCTCTTTATTTTCCATTATTTGTTTAGGGATTCTCTCTGGAGTCATTCTTCCTAAATGTTGGAGCCAATTTTCTCTATATTCCGTTAATTTTAATAACAGAATCGATGTTTAATTCATTTCTAAGTTGATCTTCCCTTGTTTATCCCTTAACAGATCTTAGGAAACGCATTTCTACTGTTTGTATTTTACTAAAATCTTTGTTTCTTGATGTCCATGTCTCGTTTCCATATAGCAAGACAGGGAGTGCCGTGACAGAATAAAATTTTAATCGAGTTTCTCTTGTTTTACCCTTTAGTGTTCTCTTAATTGTTCCAGTTACTGCTTGAAACTTACTTATTTTCTTATTTATATCTTGATACATTTCATAACTTAGGTCGCATCCAAGATACTTAAAATGTGACACTTGTTCAATAATATTATTCTCAATTATAATTTTTGTCCTTACCGGGTATTTACCGTGGAATGCCATTACCTTGGTTATTTTATTTGAAATTTTCATATTATATATTTTACTGATAATCGAATAATCTCAAAAGGTCTGTGGCCCTCAGATCACTTGACCTAACCTCACCGAATTTTTTCTTGTGTGGGTATCTAAATGTAGAGTGTACAAGAATAGGCCACGGACAATTGATGTTCTCAAGGAATCCATTCGAACCGAAATAAGTAACATTGGCGATGATACTCTCCGTAAAACTTCAGAGAATATTGTGAGACGAGTACAAACATGTATAGATGCTGGTGGAGGACACTTCTAATATTTTCTCTGAGATGTAAATAGTGTAATGTAATCTCCCAATTGTGTATAATATTCTCCCAAAGTTGTACGTGTGTCCGATTATTGGTTCAAAAATTGT
Source organism: Mantis religiosa (assembly GCA_030765055.1). Classification (NCBI taxonomy): domain Eukaryota; kingdom Metazoa; phylum Arthropoda; class Insecta; order Mantodea; family Mantidae; genus Mantis; species Mantis religiosa. Next base: position 30,710,583 of record CM060953.1, on the reverse strand, counting down.
GGCCTATTGAAATGGTTCAGGTTTATTTGGATCACACTGTACTTGAGAAGTGTGAGAAGAACTATGCTCTAGCATAAGTAATTCAACTGCTATAACTTGTTATGTTTTTAAAGAGTTTATCTGGAAGTATTGTACTGTTTTTCTCACATAGCACAGTATAATACCTAAAGTATTAATTTTTTAAAAAAATTTAAATTTGTAGTAAATATAGTATAGGCCATTTAAAATAATTATGTCAAATTTTAGTGGTTTACTGTGTGAACACGAACATCTCTTCCTGTAATTGTAGACTAAGTTAAATTTAACTTTAAATGGGTCTCATATTTTACACTCACATGGCTTCCTCTATTCAGTGTATACGAATGACCCTTACGTGCTCTTTCTCTAACTACCTTTTGTTAATCGATGTAGATTCCTACAAATTGTTTTAGTTTATATTTTATTATATGTTAAATAGCAATGCGGGAGACAAAATTGACATCTAAATTGATTCCCTTTTGTATGGCTATGAGGAAATAAACAAATTATGACTGTATTTAAGAGAAGCACTCGTATTTTGCCATCCAAAGCATGTCTCAGAATATTTCTTAACGCACAACAAAAAGTTAAGTAAAATATTTGACATAGAATGATCCCTTTAATGACAATTACAGTTTAGTATATTTTCTCTATCTCTCAGGTACTTTGAACATCTAATCTTGCCGTCAGTATTTCTCAGTAACTCTTCCTTTGAAGCCCCCATGCTGATATATTCTGATACGTGGTTGAGTTTTGCCTTTCCACGCGGATTATGTCGAATCTTCATTATTATAAGCTTCTTGTGATGGATCTCTTTACATTAAACTCGATTTTACCCTCACCGCACTTCATATCTTCGTCTCTATCCGGCGAGAAACTCAATTAATATTCAGACTTCACTTCTATCTGAAACCGGTCGCGTCTCCCCGCGTTTCACTCATAAATTCTCACTCTAATTGCTTTTGTAGCTCCAGATTGTTAGTTAACCATCTTCTATAAAGTTCCTACCATTACCCACTCGCTCGGCAATATTTTCTTTGGTCATAAAGCCCAGGATATTTATTCATAAGCGTTTAGAGGATTAAATCAAAATATTAGGGTTCAAAATGCGCTTCGAAGACTTAAATACCTGTCTAGATAGCTACAACAATGTAAAATGTTACTGGTATTATTAATAAAGATTGTGTCATTTTTCTCTTGCAATAAGCCTTATAAGATTTTATTTGTCATTTTGATTTTGGCAAATTCTATTACTCCTGAGATAACTGTACATATAAAATGAATATGGACAGCTTCTGTATGTTCTAAGATTTTATGGAATACTATTGATAGTACACATCAACATTTATTTCTAACGCCAATGTTGTGTTTCATACTTAAATTTCTTATACAAATAGGACTGCATATTAACTAGGAGTGCAAGAACTTAATGCTTCCACCTCGATATGAAGCTACGCTTGAGCCATCGGAGTTAATGCACCCGGTTACCTGGGTCTAGGTGTAACTTAACAGTGTCCCTCAGAACAGTGCAGAACAATAACCGTTGTATGCCACTTTGCTGCTCCAGCAGATTCGTTTTGGCAGTTTCCAGTTGTAGGTTCGTGTTGTATTTGGGGTCTATGTTATTTTTTGTCTAACGAACATTAGTTCACTTCATTTGGCTAAGAAACTGAAGTTAAAACGGTAAATTGAAAGTGAAGATTGAAGTTGTGGCCTGGACTCGGCAATTGTTAACTGTGATTTTATATTTTGTTTTGAGCGACAATAGCTTTTGTGATAAATTGTATTTAAAGTCTTTTTTGTTTCCATTTGCTATATTATATTACGAAATATTTAAAATAAACAGTCCGTTCATAGGCATTTTTAATTTGGATCTTGAAAAAACACATTCAGAGTTTATTCAAACCAAATTGTATGAAAGTAACAAAATCCATATGTGGCAATAAAGTATTTTCTACTTTTGGAGTAAGAAAGTCATTTGCTGCATGATCGGAAGATAGATCGATCTTTGGAGGATTTCTAGTCTTATGTCTTTGTATTTCCCGGGTATAGGACCGCTGTCCACTCAGGAAATAGAGTTTAAGATCCGTAAGTGACCCTGGACATAGACGCCAACATTCCGGCTGGGGGATGCCGAGATACGGACAACATTTCCACCCGTATCGGTTGAATGATCGCCCACCTCCAACTTGGTATGTGGGCGTGAGGCCGGCAGTCGGGTTGGCAGGTCCTGGCCCTACATGGGCTGTAGCACCCTGGGTTATGGTTATGTCTTTGGATTATGCATCGCAACTTGAGATAAATGAATCGGTGGATTCAAAGAGATTCTTATTAAGAACGTTTGGCATGTGCTCCGTATGTTGCCGTAGTGTAAATCAGTGATACTCATAATTTTTGTGCCATAATCTGCGACAAAAATGTCAAAACACTTTCGAAATCACAACATAATAGTGGGTTTCTGAATATTTACTTTTTTCGTAGAAGAGAAATCGCCATACTTCTATCTGCAGTTCATAATTTTACTCAGAGAAACCCAATACTACCTTATAAGGAAACAACTTTCAGGAAGGAGTCAGCAACCTGGACCATGGACCATGGACCATGGACCATGGGATGTTCCGTTTACTTCCATAATTAACTCCAGTTGCATTTAGAGCATATCAGTTATCACTGGGCAACAATGAACTTGTTTTGGACCTAAAACTAGTGAATTTACATGAACTTCCATCTGCTGAATTCAAAAATCACCATAAAAGTCATAGATTAGCTCTTGTTTTGTAGATAAAGTGGCATTTCATTTTAGAGTGAAGATTTTAAATCTGGGGGAATTTTATAGGAGTTGGCACACCTGTCAAATAGCATCAGAGAGAAATTTTGGAAATTAAGTGATGCAAAAGTTAAGAAAGGCATTTTTGTTGAACCACATCTATAAGAACTTGTAAAGGATCCTGCATTTGACCAAATTCTGGAGGGGAAAGAAAAGAAAGCTTGGGAAGCCTTCAAGGGTGTTGTCCATGGATTTTTAGGCAACGAAAGAGATAACAACTACAAGCATTTTATGACAGTGCTCCTGCAAAGATACCGTAACCTTGGATGTAACATGTCTCTTAAGATCCACTTTCTCCACTCCCACCTAGACTTTTTCCCTCCTAGTTGTGGAGCTGTTAGTGATGAACATGGGGAGAGATTCCATCAGGACAGTTCTGTAATGGAACAAAGATATCAGGGCCGTTGGAATGAAGTAATGCTTGCGGCTTACTGTTGGTCGTTGTATAGGGATTCTGCGGAACTCCATCACAAGAGGTAAGCTAAAAGACGACGAAGTCAATAGGCCGCCACATGATTCTCTTCAGATACGACTACCTGAGAAGTATTATTCCAGCAATTTAGATTCCTTAGCATATAATTACCAGTTAAAAAATCAAATGCACTTTTACTGTTGTTAGCATGTATCTAATCAGTCCGTTAATATGCAATACTTCCACCTTGTGTATATCATAGAAACTAGAGTTAATAATTTTCTTTCATTGTTATATTTGTTTTTCTCAACCCAAAATTAGTATGAACTGCCTCATGAAGTACTCGAAACATTCAAAAATTACTTTTTGTTGCCAAGTGATTATTTTCATTGTTTTCTTCCAGCATTTAAACACTTCACTATCCTCACGGTAGCATAATGGTTTGTATAAGTTAATTTTCTAGATCTTGCTCATCTTTGATCGACATGTAACTCTCTTGGATATTTATTTTTCACCTCACAACGTCATATGTTGGGCAATATTATAACAAACAGTAACATAAAGTTTCTGGGTACTTTGTGAAACCCCTTTCCTTCCCTTTTTATTTTGTTGAATGCTAATGCAAATTATGATGTGAAAAAATAATTGTTCAACTTCGCACAAGATTATCTGACACAGTAGTTTAACAATGATAATTAAAACTTAACGATATTCCTTAATGAAACAATGTACCTATAGAAGTAGAAACAGAGTTATACAAAACAAAAGCAAGCTGTCAATGAGACACAAGCCACTTAAAAGAGGCAAAGATATAATAGAAACTATTTGATAGAATAAATTCTAGCTATGCCAGTTTGGAAGCAATGAAAATGAATTAAATCATTCAAGAAGGTTAGATACATATGTGTAAGAGTTATTATAAAACATGTGCTGTAAATTCTAATTAATAATTGATCAGTATTTGACGGCTAAACCTAAAGTGACAGCAGAGGAACGAGAAAAACTGTATTGTGACTTTGTGGGTTCGTGGAATAAAAAGTCCAATTACACCACTCAGCAATGTTCTTTATTTCCACCGACTTACAGTTTAACACTTGCCAATTACATAAAATTACTTGCTGCACACAGTTACAATTCACCAGTCCGTCCGTTACAATTTCCTTGTACTCGCGGTTACGTAAGCTCCGGTACACATTCACAGTTACGCACAGTCTTCCGTTGCACAACCCTTTCGTTCATTAGCACGTCACTGACTAAATCTTACACCAAGAACTGCGACTGTCTTCTCGCTCACACTCACTAACCAACTGATTGACCAACTCAACCAACAACTGACTGACTACACCAAAACCAACTCAACAACTGACTGACTCATCACTCCGTCTGTCTGGAACCCTCTTTATAGGAATATCGCCGGTTTCTAGTGACCAGGAGAATGTTCCAGACTCCGTAATTTCTGGAACCAGGTGGGCAGAAACAGACGCCCACTGATGTTTTTCCTCCCAACCACTGCCTGTCAAATACTACAAGACAAACGAGGGGAAGGTGTGGCTAATGCGGTCCTCCCCCCTGCATTCCGTTCCCAGCTGGTTACAGGGTGCTCCAATGCTCCCGTTACACTGCTCCCTCCTCAAAGCTGTTCGCCCACGAACAGCCCCATCGTAGCGTGCGAGGCGGTCCAGGTGTACCACCAGGATCTGCTCGGAGTCTCAGCCAGAAGTAGCGCTGCCGTAGTTTGTGAATCATTCGGTTCGCTCCCAGGTGTCCTCCTGAAGTACCGGCGTGCACTTCCTCCAAGACTTCCGGGACCTTGCTCCGGGGAAGTACCAACTGTCCTCTCTGCGCCTTCCCATCGGGTGACTCCCATACCCGGAACAGCACGCCCTCTCTGGTCTTCAACGAGTCCCATTGGGCCCAGTGCGACTTGTAGGTGGCGCTCCTCGGTGCGATGTCCTCCCAGGTTGGCCTCGTCCCTGCGTCCACTTCCCTCAAGAGTGGCCCCAAGTCTGCGTCCGCCAGCTGCTCCCTCCTCAGGCCTGCGCTATCCCAGCCTTCAGCAGGCACTGCCACAACTACTCGGACTGCTGCGGCGCGCTCCTCCTCTTCCACTCTTGTGCGCTCGTGGCCGTCCTGGATCTGCGATAGGACACCTCCAATGCAATGGTCGCTGGCGTCGGTGTCCACAATGAAGGCGCCACCCGGTTGTGGGAAACCCAAAATTGAAGCACTGCACAGGGTCCCCTTCGGGTGCTGGAAAGCGTCTTCGGCGTCCTCCGTCCATACATAAGGCCGGTTTTCCTCCGTCAGGCGGGTGAGGGGTTTTGCGATGTTGTCGGCCTTTTCCTCTAAATCATTAAGGCGGTCGTCTACTTGACCCTTCCGTTTGCCCAGGTTCGCGACGTCATCCCTCACGCCGGCCAAACGTTCCTCAAACTTTGCGGCGAGAGCCTCGTTCGCCGCCTTCATTTCCGTGGTCAGTTCGGCCATCTTTGAGGTCATTGTCGTGGCCAAGTTGTTGTTAGCCGTTCCCGTCTTCGCTGTTAATTCGGCCCTCATTTCTTCCATCTTCCCGGTGATGTTGTCCTTAGCCGTCCTGATTAGTTTCAGTTCCGCGGCCAGGTTATTTCTAGTCTCCAGCAGTTCCGCGGCCAGGTTATTTCTATTCTCCAGCTTCTCTGATAACTCATTCATCTTCGCCAAAAGCATTTCCAATGCGGATTCCATGGTTGTAATTTTCGGTGATGTTATCTTCCCGCTTCCTGACACCAGTGTGACTTCGTGTTATATCCCACTTCTGACGCCAGTGTGACTTTGTGGGTTCGTGGAATAAAAAGTCCAATTACACCACTCAGCAATGTTCTTTATTTCCACCGACTTACAGTTTAACACTTGCCAATTACATAAAATTACTTGCTGCACACAGTTACAATTCACCAGTCCGTCCGTTACAATTTCCTTGTACTCGCGGTTACGTAAGCTCCGGTACACATTCACAGTTACGCACAGTCTTCCGTTGCACAACCCTTTCGTTCATTAGCACGTCACTGACTAAATCTTACACCAAGAACTGCGACTGTCTTCTCGCTCACACTCACTAACCAACTGATTGACCAACTCAACCAACAACTGACTGACTACACCAAAACCAACTCAACAACTGACTGACTCATCACTCCGTCTGTCTGGAACCCTCTTTATAGGAATATCGCCGGTTTCTAGTGACCAGGAGAATGTTCCAGACTCCGTAATTTCTGGAACCAGGTGGGCAGAAACAGACGCCCACTGATGTTTTTCCTCCCAACCACTGCCTGTCAAATACTACAAGACAAACGAGGGGAAGGTGTGGCTAATGCGGTCCTCCCCCCTGCATTCCGTTCCCAGCTGGTTACAGGGTGCTCCAATGCTCCCGTTACAGTATATTAGAAATTAAGGATATATTTACTGACGAAAATCAAACCAGAAACACTTTTAAAATTCCCCATCATATATATTTTATAATAAAGCAGTTAATATCAAATTGATACTTTACTCACCATTTTTAAATATGTAACTAATATATTTTATCTCTGGAAGTTCTGTTACGAGGTCTGTTCAATAAAAAATTATCGCAATTTTTTGACAACATACCTTTATTCATCCTCATAATTTTGATGGTTCTTCTCAAAATAGTCTCCCCTGAATGCGATGTTCTTGTCCCAGCATTTATGTCAGTCTTCAAAGACATGCTGGAAACCATTTTTGAGAGATCCTTCAAAACTGCTGCCTTCGCAACCTTCAACACACCATCTGATGATGGATAATGCCTCTCACGAAGGCGTTTCATCATGTTAGGTAACAGAAAAAAAGTAACATGGGGCTAAATCCGGATTATAGGGAGGGTAAGGAATGCACTTCACGTTTATTTTTGCAAGATATTCAGCAACAACATTGGCAATATGCGGCCGCACATTATCGTGGTGCAGCATCGAGCCTGCTTAACGGAAATGTGGTGTTTTGCGCCTGATATGGACTTTCAATATTTTCAGGACATCCCTGCAGTTGTCCAGTTACTGATATGTGTGCAGGTACAAAATGCAGATAAACCACTCCACGAATATCAAAGTATGAGATGACCATAACTTTCCCAGCAGAAATAACCACTTTTGCTTTTTGGGGGTTGGTGATGTAGGAGATTTCCCCACTGAGCGTTGCTCTTTGCTCTCAGGATCAAAATGACATAGCCAAGTTTCATCAGCAGTGATTACGTTTGAATGAAACTCCAGATCTTCCTCTAACATCAACTTTATATTTTACCTCCATTGCAGCGGTAGGCGATACTGAACATGTCTGAACTTGCATGGTTCTCACAGGCAGGAACTAGAAGTATCAACAATGTAACTACTACGGTGTGTGTTTCACATTAAACTAACAGCATATAATAAGATTGAGTTTCAGTGCGAAAAATTATGACCGTAAAAAATTATGAACGTTCTTTATTGAACAGCCCTTATAAATACAGCTGCATAGTAGATGACTATCAATAGAGATAACATAAAATAAAAATGCATCTCTCCAAAATCGTGCAATGTGTAAAAGGATAAACTCCTTGAGAATCGACACGTACTATGCTTCTCACGTACATCAGATACATTTAGTATTGTGGGTTGGCTGCGGTACCTGAAGGAAATAGGTTTATTGCTTCCTCCACTGCCAACCTATCGATTGGTCCCAAAGCGCAGAATGAGACACAAATGTAATGTACTTTCTTAACGTTATCGATGGGAGACTATTAGACTGGCGCCTGTCTGTACGCAGCTCGATTTGAGACAAGACAGGGCAAAATACGTTTTACTTTTATTAGGAAGGGAACTTGTGATAAGAATACTGATGACACAGATGTCAGGTTGTCGATCTGGGTGGCTCGGTTGGTTAGGCACTGATCTATTGAGGCCAAGGTCGTGGGTTGAAACCCTACACAGAGTGTCTGTATTCGCGCACTCCGTTTTAGAGCGCCGTCCTCAGACCATCTTGGACAACTTTAAGTGTTGGAGTTTAAAAAACGGCTACCGATTCTCTGCTGAGGAAACCATCTGTGTTAACTGCTGGCGTCAGCAGAGTCGACAACCTCCAAGGCCCCGGCTAGGCACTGATTTACTACCTTTTGCAGATGAGACGAGGTTCCTTGCATTGATATTTGATAGAAAACTTAGTTGGTCGTCGCATATAGCACAACTGAAAGCACGATGTGACTGATCTTTAAATATCTTGCGGGTACTAAGTGGAAAATCGTGGGGAGCGGATCGTCCAGTGGTATTGCGACTTTATCGCGCACTCATCCGTTCCAAATTAGATTATGGTAGTATCGTTTATGGCTCAGCACGACCATCTGTACTGAAGAGATTAGACACAGTCCATAATTGTGGCATACGTATAGCAGTTGGGGCATTTCCAACGAGCCGAGTTATAAGCCTGTATGCTTAGTCTGCAGAACCTCCTCTGCAGTACAGGCGCAACATGTTATTAGCCAATTATGGATGTGGACTTAATTGCATGCCCACACATCCAACGTTTACGCCGTTCTTTAATACCTTCATGGACGTGCGGTATAGGAACACTTCTATTAAACAAAAGCCACCTGGTTTTAGATTCCGGGAGCTCCTTAGACATCTTGATAGTGAAATGTCCAATATGTATCCTTGGGGGGAGAGGACATACCCTCCTTGGTTGTGCAGAGCGTCCCACGTTGATCTGGGCATGACTAAATATGATAACTCTACCATGTCTATGTCCAGTATCCGCACATTTTTTTAGAATTTTTATCGCGATATGAGGACCATTTTGTAATTTATACTGATTGCTCCAAGAACTCGAATGGTGTTGGTTGTGCTTACGTGTGTGGAACCGAACCGTATACATTCGGATTCCACACTAGCACTTTCATTTTTACTGGAGAGCTTTATGCAATATACCAGGCCATTTTACACGTACGTCGACAAATGTTGGGGGACTGCTTAATCCTAAGTGATCCCCTCAGTGGACTTAAAAGCCTACGGCAGCTGTACAACTACCACCCTATTGTGCAGCGTATACAGGATGCCCTCCACGTTTTACATGCTTCTGGCGTTAACGTGGTGTGTGCATGGATCCCTGGTCACGTAGGCTTGCGGGGGAATGAAATGGCGGATTCGGCAGCCAAGACGGCTACCATGAAGCCCAGGGTTCGAGTACCATCTGTGACATCGGAAGATTTTAGGGCCGTGTTGCGGAGAGCTGTGCAAACCTGCTGGCAGGAAGAGTGGTCCGCTCTCCGCAATAATAAACTTCGATCTGTGAAAGAACTTCCGATTCCCTGGGTTAGCTCCTGTCGGTCATCTCGTCGCGAGAAGGTGAGTTTGGCTCGGTTACGTATTGGGCACTGCTTTTTTACTCATAGTTTTCTTTTTAAAATGGAGCCTTCTCCACTGTGTCCGTTTTGCAATGAAGCGTTATCTGTACGACACGTGCTGCTAGAGTGTTTTCACCTAGCAGACCTTAGGACGTCTCTGCCGCTGCCGGTCAGCTTTGCAGAAATGCTAGTGGACGATAACGTAGTAGTGGAGAAGGTTTATCGATTCTTTTCTAGATTAGATTTTAGGATTTAGTGAATGCAATATTTAGTAGGTTTTTATTAATTTTTTATGTTCGTTTAGTTTTAATAGGTTTATTTACAGCTGTATAGTTTTTTAGAAATTTTATATCTGGCTTTTGCCATGACAAGTTTTTCAAAGGGCGCTGATGACCGCCGTAGTTGAGCGCCCTTATAGATATCATCATCAGCGGCACGAAGTTGCTTATGAATGAATTAATGTTTGAATGAATTAATGAATTAATGAAAATAAATGGGTTGGGCCCTTTCTTTCTATTGCACGTAGGCCGCATATTGGGCCCAATTGTGCTCCTCTTACTGGACTGCTTATTTAAGTTCCTTGGCCTCCAAAAAGGTCAGCATAAGTATTGAATGAGCACTCCTTGTATCAACTGGCCTCAGTTTGTCTGAGCCTAGAATAAAGTGCCTAAGAAGGAGGGAAGGAGCAAAGGAAGGAAGTTAGGAGGGAAGGAGAGAAGGAAGGAGGGAAGGAAGGGAGGAACGAAGGAAGGAGGAAATGTAGGAGGGAAGGAGCGAAGGGGGAAGTAGGGAAGGAAGGAGGTTAGAAAGAAGGTAATGAGGGTAGGAAGGAAAGAAGGGAGGAAGGATGGAGGGAATGGAGGAAGGAGGGAAGGAAGGAAAGACGCAAATAAGGAAGGAGAGAAGGCAGGATAGAAGAAAGGTAGGATGGAAGGAGTGAAGGAGGGAGGGAAGGAAGGAGCGAAAGGGGAAGAAAGCAAAGAAGGGAGGAAGGAAAGAGGGAACGTAGGAAAGAGAGAAGGAAGGAGTGAAGGTGGGAAGGTGGAGGGAGGGAAAGAGGGAGGGAAGGAAAGAAGGGAAGGAGGGAAGGAAGGAGGGTAGGAAGGTAAGAAGGAAGGAGGTAACAGTGTAAGGAAAGGAAGGAGGGAAGGATGGAGGAAAGGAGGGAACGGAGGAAGGAGAGAAGTAAGAAATACTTTCTCCCGTATAACCGGGTACTCCGACCTGCCATCACATACGCCAGTGAAATATGGGGAGTAGCAGCCAAATCTCACCTACACCGCCTTGAAATTCTACAATCCCGATTCCTCCGCATTGCCACAGACTCCCCTTGGTACATGCCCAGTATAATTATCCGACGAGACCTACGTATCCCCACAATATCAGACTACATCCATAACCTTTCACGTTCCTTCTATCAAAATCTCTCCCACAACTTCAACTCCCTCATCCTTCTTGATTTTTGCTACAAAAGCGTACAGAACTGTATCAAACAACGCCTTGCAGGCAATCGCAGGTGTTATGCCCATCGAATCAGCTATCCTCTTACAAACGACATTAAAGCTATATCGAAAGGACACTCCACTAATGCAATAATCCTGATGCTGAAACGAGCGGAAATTCCAACCAGATCCTAAGGTATTCATCCCAAAGATAACCATATCCATATCAATACTTCAGGAGAATTAGGGAAACCTGAAGTTCTTATTTTCACAAATGGCTCCAAGACAGTAAACCACGTTGATGCAGGAATGGTGGTTATAGAAAACTCCAAAGAGATCTAAATAGGAGTTAAAAGATTAGACCTAGCAAACTCAGTATTCCAGGCTGAACTAGCAGCTGTGGAGTGGATAGAACAACAGAAAACCGGTAGCACAACTTTCGCCATACATGTTGACTCAATGGCCGCTCTCCTCGCCATTGCACACAGAAGAACAACCCGCCCCTTGGCCGTTCAGCTCAGAGAAAACATCGTCACCCTAAACAAGGCACACAACGTCACTCTTCACTGGATCAAAGGTCATGCAGGTCTACGGGGTAATGAAAGAGCTGATAACCTCGCTAGGATTGCTGCCAAGACCACCTTAGACTACAAATCAATTCCCATAATTCGGGGCAAGCAGCTGCTAACCGAATACTACACTACAGTTTGGAACTCCATTTACACCAGATCCAACAATGCCTTTCGTACCAAACTTTTCATTCCCAACATACAACACCGTCTGTCCTTGTCTCTATGGCCCAATCACATAACCACACAATTCCTCACAAATCACGGCCGTTTCTAGGCCTACCTTCATAGAATGAAAATAAGAGTCTCACCATCATGTAACTGCACTGAGAAACAACCACAGACGGCTCTGCATTTGATGACAGAGTGCAGTAATTTCTCAAAGATCGACCAGACGTTTTATGTTCGGCCCCTCTACCCGTGGTTCTGAAGATTCACTTCAATACAGTTCATGTATCAGGATTCATCAAGACAATCTACGGCACACTTGAATAAATATGTATAGTACTGTGTAAATAACTATTGTAAATAATCCCGTGATATACCTTTACGTAAAACACGGGCTGTAAAATACTGTTTAAATAAAAAAAACTCCCTCATGGTCTAGGTGAGTACCACATCGATCCTGGAGAGCGCTACAAACGTCCGAGCCTGCTTCTAGGCACATAAAATAACACATCAGATGACTTATATATATATATATATATATATATATATATATATATATATAACTCCAACCTCATCTTCTGCCGCATACTATCCTTCCTTACGAAACACTCCACTGTCAGTAGAGAGCCTAGCCCTGATCTGGCTTGAGACGAATGCCTGACATTCAGATCTTCAATGTCCAGTCATGTGTTTCTATAAATTTTATATTACGCTACCATGTACTGGTTAAGGTAAAAGTATGGAGCACTAAAAGTTAGAATTTCCAACCATTAGATGTCAGCGTGAGAAGATATATTGTATTCGCTACATAAAACCTAAACAAATATAGTTAGTTTATTAATTTATGGCTGCAACCTGTTGTAACTTAACCGACCTAAGGTGACGAGTAAATTCCTTGGCACAATTGAACTCTAAACTCTATTGTTTTCATTGTATTTTTTTAGAAAAGAAGCAAAATCCATGCAATTGCAGTGACAGCATCCAACAGTGCCATCACATGGGCTCTCCCACATCCTTTACCACAGGTACATTTGAGACTCGAGCCCGCGACCTTCGGCTTTGAGTGCATGGCTAGTGCAATACGTGTCGCCGTAATGATCAGAGCTATTCAACACGCTTGAAACTGTACCAGACCGCAACACAACCAGTTTTGATTTAGAGCAATGCCAGCAAAAGTAACAATCCTTCGTTCATACACAGACACATTATAATGATCATTTCCGATGAAAGGTCACAAAATATGACAAATAACTGTATTCGTTGTATTTATCAATCCAACACCATAGACTCTACTGCAGAACGGTGCCAGCAAATTTATTAATTCCTTTAACAAAACTGAGACACAGCTAGTTATAACCAAAACTTAATTATGCAATTACATTTCTAAAGCCGTATGTCATAAATAGAACAAAATGGCTGTGAAGGTTTCCTATATATACTCACATTTTCTGCCCTAAACATAAATTTCAGATGACGCTGCCATCTAATGTTCAAGTTAAAACTATGGAGCACGAAAAGATTTCTTTCCAACCGCTAGATGTCAGCGCAGGCAGATATTTGTCTTTCCTATATAAAACATAAATAAATGTAAATAAATCCATTTGGTTTAGTAATTTATGGCTGCGGGCTATTGTAACTTAGTTTACGCAAGGTGATGAGTAAATTCATTTGCACAATAAAACCCTAAACTCTAGGTAGAATGCAAATGTGACAGAGAGAATGGGAAGGCATAACCGTTATAATGGGTAGAAATAGAAAGGAAATACCTTGGAGATAAATTGCACAATTAAAAATCACCAATTGTTGTATTGAAAAATGTATTTTTGCATAATTTGTTTTACTGAGGCTTAACTTGTAAGAGCTTTTGGGCGACATTCAAGAAACATAATTCAAATCACATCATTATATTCTCTTAAGTAAAATATTAGATTAAATGTAACACATGTTACGTACGGTGTTTTAAATATTCATGTGTTTTCACTGTAAAACTTCCGTAATATACTTCTTACTATGTGGAATAAATTTATTATTTGTGTAGATGCTAATGTTTAACTATCAAGGAATAAAGCATCAAAATATGCAAAAGTGCTTCACATTCACACAAAATATACAGAGAAGACTCATCCTCTGTAGCACACTTCCTGCATGTGGGGTCTGAACTAAGCTTCATCGCATGCAGGTTTCTCTTTAGGCTGTTGTGCCCTGTCAACAGGCCAACAGCACTTCTAAGTTGTACCCGATTGAAGGTCGGCAGAATCCTGCTGTTCTGCTTGCTGTGTCTGTCGATCACACACCGAGCCTGCCGAGCCATGGTAAGATTACGCCATGAAGTGACCAAGATCAGCAGCTAGGCAAGTAGCTTTAGTAGAATTAGGAAAGACAAGAAGAAATGGACTAATAATGGAAAGAATAATAAAATTTTGGTATAGGTGTTTGGCCAAAGAAGGAGATATTATGAAATTATGCGTGACACAGCAAAAAGTATTAGAGAACTCAAATAGTTGGTGAGCAGAGATAGGAGAAATTATGGAAAAAAATAGGAATGGGAGATATATCGAAATTAGAGGAACGGAATACAAGCGATTTGGTTAAATTAGTAAAATACAGAATAGAAGATAGAGAAAAACAGGAAATATGGGGAAGTCTAGAAAATATAAAATCATTACAATTTTACAAGCAAATAAAAAGAAATTGGGGACGAGAAGCCAGGGGCGGTTCCTCCATAAGGTTGCAGGTTTGCGCTACACCCACTGATTCTGAATATACAACAGGTGCATTTTGCACATTAAAGCTGTACTTGTTTGCATTGTTTTATATACAAACATGTTTCAATTACGCTTAACGTCTGTAGCTGCCCATGACCGCAGAATTCGAAATAAACGGTGATTAGCTTAGGAGCCGCAGGTTTGCAGTGAAGAGTTAACCTAAGATTTCGCCCAAATGTAGGCCCTCTGACGGGGTTTCGGGTAGGTGAAGAGATGGGAGGGGCCTCTTATACATTGCTTAAATGGAGGTTTATAAACCTAGCTCCTCCTACTCTTAGCAACGGCTATAGCGTGACCTTCAGGCTTAGCTTCTGTGTGCTCTGCTTTTCGAACACAGGGAGAATTCAATTAAATGCATGGAGGTTATTCAGAAGAGAGCTCTGTTAAACAACAACGACACACTTGTTCAGGCTTCTGGATTTATGGCCACTCTGAAAGATTATAATTTTGTATTCTGGCTGCCTTTCTTCTACAAGGTCATGCCACATGTGGACATTTTGTACAATCAGCTGCAGAAACGAGACTGCAATGCAACATTTGCCATCGCCCAGGTAAACGCATTTGAAAGGGAAGTGCAAAAGGTAAGAAATAGCGTGGATATCGAGGAACACGAAGAAACTATAATTAAGAGGAGAAGAATACAAGATCATGATGTGAAAAGAAGAGAAGCTCTTGAAGTGTGTGACATTCTTAGAGAAGCAAAGGACAGATTTAGCTTCACGGGGCATCTGGTAGTCTCAACTTTGTTTCGTCAAGAAAATTTCTAAGACATTTCCAGAGGATTTCCTTAGAGAAACAATAAGGTTCTATCCTTTTATCATTGGAACAAAAATTCGTAGAGAACTGACTGTAATTTACAGTCGAGAGGAATTTCGTGGAATGTCCGTCGCTTTGTGCTTGATGGACTTCATTAAGGAAAACAATTTATGTACTACATTCAGTGAATATGTCAAACTCCTCCGAGTACTGTTAACTATGCCAATGTCTACGGCTGAAGCAGAATGCTGTTTCTCAACTTTAAAAAGAATAAAAACTTTCCTTAGGAACACAATGTCACAAGACGGATTGTCAGCATTAGCAATGCTTTCAATTGAGAGAGATTTTGTTATGAAGATCAGCTACTTCAGCGCAAAAGTTATCGATAGATTCGCCAGGTCTAAGGAGAGTAGAGTAGAGCAGAGAATCTGTATAAATAGGTGAGTCATTACTACTCTGTATTTTATTTTTCATTTCTGCAACAGCAATAATTGAACCCACCAGCTGCCACTGCGAGAAGCATATGTAGATTACCGCAATAGGCAAGAGAGAGAAGCGCTAACTTGGATGACAACAGGAATAATATTTCTAAGAGGGATAAGAGGTAGGGAAAGGGAATTTAAGAATTGTGTGGGGGAAATGAAAGCATAGAACACTATGTAACAGAATGCGAGGAGGTTGCAATGTGGAGAAAAAAGGTTTGGGAGGAAAAATGGGAGAAAGTAGAGGAGAGGATATTAGCTATAAAATGTTAACGGACAGGGAGGAAAAGAAGGTAAGAATTATTGGTGAGTTCTGGCAGACAGTAAAATAACAATGGGAAAGAAATGCAAAGAATATAAGAGACGAAGTTGAGGGTTATCAATGGGAATAATTAAGTAACATGGAGGTATGGAGGTTAAGAGCTACCTCGCAGAGCAGGAGACCAGGGTGTCATGTAAACCAAGGTAGCAACAAGGTAAAGACAAATAAATGTAGTCAAAAGTTGTAAATTGTAAAATTTTGTAATATGCACTGTAAATATATTACATCATAAAATATTATATCATTATGTTAAAGTGATACACTATCAAGGATCTCACACGCTACTTGGTGTAATACCAAGGACAGGTTCTGCACCAATAAACAACGAAATTCCGCTAATATGGTCATAGCAATTCACAGCATAATTAAAAATAATTGTTAATTTGCAGCTCTCCATGTGATTTAGCCTATGCCATTAGTAGTGCGGTACTGAAGATGAGGCAGCTCTTGGGTGCCGTGTAGGAGAAACTTTTAAGAAAACAGCATTGCGCCCATTAATACAACTTGAACATCATTTGAACGCATTATCATTTCTTTTCTCCAGTGTCAACAGAAAGCTGTGACTATGCATTGTTTGTACCAGTATCCCTTGGCTGCATACTACGAGTATGGGCGGGAAACTGACACTCATTGAGTGCATTAAACATTTCCCCCTTGCTGTGCTCTTACACAAAAGGAGAGGCATACAAACAGCCAGTGGCGTACGTTACTTTACTATTGGAAGTATGACGCAGGTTGGGAAAACATTCTTTATGTATGGAATGCGAATTAAATAGTTTTTGTATTCAGTAGAGTGAAAAGGAAGTCTTGTTATACTGTCTGTAATTGTTGGCATATTTTAACATAAAAATATGATAACTATGAGAAACCGTCATTTTCAGGTATTGTTTACTTATAAATTATAACAAATTGCAAGATTAATATATTGGTTAACATTTAACTGCGTCAAGTTATTACTCATATGCATAATGAGCAACGTAATGCAATTTTATACAGATTTATCTGAAGCAATATTTTGGGATGAACTGTAGACGACGATGTTCCAAAGGCCCCACGTGGTGGCGATCATCTTTAAGCAATATTTTGTGCTCATGCGATGTTTGAAGATGCTATGATGATGCACGACGTTGTGGTACCACCTTGAAGCAGGATTATTTGGGATGAAGTTGAATGCAGATTAATTTAACATCTTTGGTGACGATCTTCAAGAAATCTAGAAGTTTCTCCTGCAACTCTGGATAATTTGTTGCATCTATAATTGTTCAGCGATGAGATCTGTTTCTTTTCCAGGATCGTGGTAACGGGACTGAGAAAGTTAGTATTACAACTTTCGAAGAATGAACAAATAATACTTTTCTTGTTCAAAGAAGGAAATTTAATTCCTCATAAAGATATTTTAATCATTTGATACAATTCTAAGTATTATTAGCGTAGTCTTCATACAACCAGAGGTAGATGCCACGGTGAACTACTTCTTCGCTCGTGCTGGCTGGCTATATACAGCCAGAAGGCTTTTGCTGCGTTCCCACCCGTTAAGGGTTTTAGCGCAGGTAAGGTTTAGACTTGAAGTTTGTAGGATGAAGGTGGTGTAGGTCTTTTGGTTCGGAGTTAATTTACAGGTTACAGAAATACCTTCGGGTTGAAGGGGAGGATGCAGTACTTTGCACCCAAATCATTTTTTGTCTAATTTTTAGTTGTTGAAACATTTAGATGCAAAACAGCTTAGAACAATTATGAGGAGCTCTGCTTTAGCTGCTGATAGGATTAGCTCTTGGGTTATCTAGGGTGCCCGCATGCCATACGGGGGACCCGGTGCAGTCTATATTGGCGTCTAGTGGGGTCATAACCTCCTAAAGATCTAACAAGGGCGCTTCTATGTGATGGTAAACTTGCGTATAATTTAGAAGCTCGGTGCCTAATTTCATCCTCCACGTATGGAAGACCCGATGCTTCGTGGAGCAACCTGGTAGAGAAATAACGTCCCACAGAATAGATAGACCGCAGTCCTCTATTCTGTGCACGTTGAAGCCATGCTATTCAGCTGTCTGCTGCCATGCCCCAGATCTCGCAGGCATATAGCATCACCGGGATTATTAGCGCTCGGAAGAGATATAACTTCATGCCAACTGACATCGAGGTCGACCCCAGCATTGGGTACAGGGAATCGATTCCTCCTTGTACCTTCGCCGAAATGTCCTTGATGTGTCGGCGAAAAGTTAGACCTCTGTCCAAATTTACTCCTAGGTACTGGACAGAGTTCGACCTCGGTAGCTGAAATTGGGGCAGTCTGCGGGGGTTTGGCGCTTTGTAAAGAGTATGGCGTGGCTTTTGTCCGTACTTACGAACATCCACCAACGCCGGCACCACTGTTGTGTTAGGCGGAGATGTCTTTGAATGGGGTTGAAGGCTCTGAGGATTTGTTTGTCCTTGCAGAACAGAAATATGTCGTCAGCGTATTGTGCCATTACGACTCGTGGTTCTGTGGGGAAATCTGTCATACAGACGTTGAAAAGGGTGGGGGAGAGCACAGAGCCTTCGGGGACTCCGCCTCTCACTGGCCTTAGTTTTTCCCCGCAACTGAGGACTTAAATGAGCGGTGTCGCAAGAAGCTGTGTAGGATGTTGATCATTTGTGTTGGGAGCCCCAGGTGGATCATTTTGTATAGGAGTCCGGCATTCCATGTCGTGGAGAAGGCGTTCTCGACATCCAGCGAAACCGCGGCCGTGAAGGCGCCTTGCTGGAAACCCAGGGCGGCGGTCTCCACCACACGCAGCAACTGCTGAACTGTCGAGTGTCCGGGACGAAAACCAAACTCATGGTCAGGAAAACTACTTCTGTTCTTGTGCACATGCTACTTTCACATCTTTGATGCACAGACAAAATTGCTTCTGCACACACTCGGACAGACAAGTACACGTCTTACCCCTACGACGTTCATAAGCAGAACAAAATCTTTTAAAACATTTAACAACTTCTTATCATAATACGTTGTCATGATTACACCATTACCTACCTTATATTATTTCTTTATTTTATTACAAATACCAATCTCTTTGACTCTTCTTAACAAAACATGAAGTATCTAACTGCTACAGCCTCAATATCAGTCGATCTAGTGACTCCTGGAATGTTCAGTTACGAAAGAGGTAAATGAAGTTTAAGTGAGCTTAAAATAGATACCTAATTAATTACTGTCTCTGTAACTAAGACAGTTACATCATTTACATTAACGACAAATGAGGATTCCCTTGATTTTCAATCTGCGTTTGTATTAAAAACCTTATTTGGAGAATGACAGTTACATTGATTTCACTAAATGCTACCAATTTAGTCTCTTTAACTAATTAATGCATTAGCATTTCACTGATTCAAGCTGTAGCTATGCGAAAGTGGGGCAACCATACACAAAGAGTGGGGTGGTAACGACTTCATCCCTTCACTAGAAGGCCATCTATAACCAGCGCTCTAAAGTGTAAGAAAGACCTCGTGAAAGCGCTGACCTGGCTCTTCGTGATGACATTTGCAACACATTATGACAGTGTAACAGTTTTGAGTCTTATACTGCTATGGCTTGGGCTGTGAAGGTTTGCATCCACAGACTAACTAAATGATGGGAGGTAATATTTATCGTAATAAATCGAAGGCAATGAAATACTACTGATTTTTATGCTGGCCTGTAGATCGTCCAAACTTTGAATCATTCGGTGGATGCGAGTATATGCTTTACGCAGATAGCTTGACGTAAAACGTCTAATGTTATTTAATACAACGCCTTTAAAACTTGAATAAGATGGCCTGTCAACGCATCAGACTAAGAGAGACCGTACGAAGTCCTCGATAAATAAGGTAATAGACCGCCTTTCCAGAAACGCAGTCTAGTATGACAAAGAGGGTTACATCAAGTCGAATGAAGAATGCACTACTAATTGATCATGAGCATCAGAAGCGTGGTTTAGTGTACATCAAGCAGACATGCTGCTTTTGTGAGTGAACCGACTGGACCATTGCGTAAAACATTAGACTTTCTTTCGTTATAAGCCACGACCGTAAATGAATGACGTGCCATAAAAAGAACTTAAAAAAGTGAGATAAGCGAGTCACAGAATACGCAGAGAGGTAGAAACGTGAATGCTGGTAGGCGATTCATTTTTTCAGTACGTTTTCTGAAGCAAAGTTATTTCTGTATTTAAGGGTATGTATGACTGAAATTTTCATGTTCTGAACGGATAATGCTAGCTTTTACAAATTTACACCATAGGTGTTGTATATTGTAAACATGTTACAACCTAAATTTAAACCATTTTTCTCCAGCAGTTTAGAAATTATGATAAATTTTGTATGTTTTTGTTACGTCACTAAAAAAGTCCCTTGCGACAAAATATTTTGAATTTTGGTCTAATATTTTAACCCTATGTTCACAATACACATACTTTTTGAAATTGCTCTGGGTTTTTCTGTGTCTCCTTTAGTTTAGGTCACAAATTTTTTTTAATTTACAAATACTCTTTTTTTTGTCTAAAAAACTAAGTTTTGTGTTTGAAAATTAAAAATATATGCTTATATACATTTCACAATAAAACCTAGGGCAATTTCCATTCCTCATGATATTCTGAACCTGTGTAGGAAATTTCATGAAGGTAGTACAAAAACTGCATCGCAAGGAGCATTTTACAGGAAGAAAAATGCTGAAAATATGAACATTGAGAAAACAGCGATTAAAGATTTGATTGCATAACTCACATTAAAATCCACCAGGCTGATAGGTAGGACTCTCAGATTTCTTTTTCCTCTCCTCTGTTGCTGCTTTTTCCACCTTTTTCTTCTTTAGATGTTGCTTTTCTTCTGCACAACTTCGCTTCTTGCTTTGCAGGATACGAGTCTGATCTCGCTGCACTGAAGTTTTCCTTGCTGAGTCTGCTACACTTTCACCTTTAATATTTTGCTGCAGCTCCAATGACTTAAGACTACCCATGTTAAACTCACTGATGCTTTTAATAACAGCAATATCCAATTTTTGTTTTGATATGAAAACTTCCTTTGGGCACTTATTCCATATGACATGATACAAAGATTCATTGGCATTCTGTGTTTTTCCTGTTTTGCACCTCTCTAGTAATGTTGTAGAAGCCAGCCTCTGATATATTGGCAACATTTTAGGAACTATTTTGTCTAAAAGCCTTATTTTTCTTTTCTTGAATTGAAAATTTAAGAACGGAAAACAGACAAAGAATGTGGATGTAGGCAAAAGAGGGCGTGACTCTGACAGAGTTTAAAGGCCACCAACATTTAAATAAGCATTTAAAAATGGCGTCCGGAGGCAAATTATGCATTTTTCACATTCGGGAATGTCTAAATTATTTTATAGAATTAAAATATAAAAGGCGTTATTTTCACGATTTTCATGAAATTTCAGTCATACATACCCTTAAATGCATTACCATTTCATATGAAACTTACTGTTATCTTATATGGTATGTAAAGTTAGGAAATCGCAAGCTTTTGATGGCTTAATATTCCTTCTATGGAACGGAATCTGGCAAGAGATGTAAATGGAAATTGTCCTTTCACATTGGCCGTGTGTGGGCTAAAGTATGGAAAGATAGTCAGACTGAAAAATTCAATGCCATAGCCGGCATTTGAACCACGGATCTTCTGGTTGCTGTCCAGCCGCTCTAACCCTTGAGCTAGTATGGCCAAAGTGCCGATATGACATTAAATTCTCCAATTAATTGACCTAATAGTGGTTAACTATAAAGCTCGGCCTTAAAGTACTTACATAAGTCGCCATTAAGGTAGTTGTCTCATGTGTTTATGAGAACTCCTAAGTGGTTTACCGGGAAAAACATGTAAAATGAAATGTGTAGTGTTTAACGCCCGCTTTTACTACATACGGCACCGCAGTCGGTAACACTGATGATGCATGTGATGAAGATGGAACACCGGTGGAATGAAATGGCGGGGGAAACCGGAGATCCCGGAGAAAACCCGCCCCAACGCCGTGTTGTCCACCACAAATCTCACTTTGTGGTCGCCTGGGATCGAACCCGGGCCGCCTTGGTGAGAGCCAAGCAGTCTAACCACTGAGCCACGGCGTGACCGGGGAAAAATATGAGTCAGGTGGAGAATTTAATGTCATGTTGGCACGTTTGCCATAGTAGCTCAAGGGTTAGAGTGGCTGAACGGCAACCAGGAGATCCGTGGTTCAAATCCCGGCTATGGCATTGAATTTTTCAGTCTGACTCTATGTTTCCATATTTTAGCCCACACACGGCTAGTGTAAAAGAACAATTAATTTCCTTTCATTTACCTAATAGTGGTTAACTATAAAGCCCGGGCCTTAAAGTACTTACACGTTGTAAGTCACCATTAAGGTAGCTGTCTCATGTGTTTATGAGAACTCCTAGTGGTTTACCGGAAACAATACGAATCTGCTTAAAAATTTAATGTCATGTCGGCACGTTGGCCATAGCAGCTCAAGGGTTAGAGTGGTTGGATGGCAACCAGGAGATCCATGGTTCAAATCCCGGCTATGGCATTGAATTTTTCCGTCTGACTCTATCTTGCGAAGAGATTTAAGTGCCTTTAGACTCTGTTACAGCATCTGTGGGACCAAAAAAATTACATAGTGCAGCAACAGAACGTATCCGAGGTTTCCGAAATCAAGTCAACCTAAATGCTGATTATTATGTAAACAGAAACCACTGGAGAAATATGTTGTATAAAATGGTGAAACATATCACCTTCTGGTTAAGAGATATACTATGCATACATTTATAAGGATGACAAGTCGGTAAAACCTAACCTTGCGAGTAATTTGAAGTTCCAATGCTTTTGGTCTTTTAATTACTGTTTTGCTTTCTACATTTTTGCTAAGAAGTTATATGCAGTGTAAACCAGTACTGTGGCAAAAGGAGTCATTCTCGGAATAGCTGGAATACAGCAACTGGGCATTAAGTTTACACCATTTCTGTATGGGCTATACAGTAGCAAAAGGAATAGCTATTTCATAGGCCTCTGAATTGAACAAAATACAAATTTTAGAGTAAATAATTAATAAATAATTTCAAAGGTTGCTTTAAACACTCTATCTGGCTTTGATTAGGGCAATGGTACATTGGTGTTCTCCTGACGGAAATAAAATAAAATATGGAGTTATATTCACGTGGCTTTCTCTGTACTACAACAAACCATTATTAAAAGCCCATTCTTTTATATATTTAATGTAAATCCAAATACGCGTTAGCAGGAGAAACCATGGAAACGGGTTCGAAATTCCGTTCTCTTTACATAACAGCTGAAGAAAACCAATTATAACTTTCTAGTGAAAAGTATAAGCATTCATAAATTCATTCAAATAATAAAGATTGCCTTGTTAATTAGTTAATGTACAAAATCCACAAACTGTGTGCTTAAAGGAGATCTACACTGCACGTTTTAGAGAATCAAGATTTTGTGTAACTCTTGCTGTTTACTAGTTGTGCAAGAGCAGTCCAGAATGGGGAAAATCGCAGCCTATTTTAACATTTCTCTAAAACTGTCTTATATTCACACACTTTCTACATGCTTTCTTCAACAAAGTACTTCAAAGAACTTTTCTCTTTGGAAATTAATTGACCTAATAGTGGTTAACTATAAAGCCCGGGCCTTATAGTACTTACATGTAGTAAGTCACCATTAAGCTAGTTGTCTCATGTATTTATGAGAACTCCTAAGTGGTTTACCGGGAAAATACGAGTCAGTTGGAGAATTTAATGTCATATCGGCACGTTGGCCATAGTAGCTCAATGGTAGAGCGGATGGACGGAAACCAGAAAATCCGTGGTTCAAATCCCGGCTATGGCATTGAATTTTTCAGTCTGACTCTACGCTTCCACAATTTAGCCTACACACGGCCAGTGTGAAAGGACAATTAATTTCCATTAATTAACCTAATAGTAGTTAACTATAAAGCCCGGGCCTTAAAGTACTTACATGTTGTAAGTCGCCATTAAGGTAGTTGTCTCATGTGTTTATGAGAACTCCTAAGTGGTTTACCAGAAAAATACGAGTCAGTTGGAGAATTTAATGGCATATCGGCACGTTGGCCATAGTAGCTCAATGGTAGAGCGGCTGGACGGAAACCATAAGATCCGTGGTTCAAATCCCGGCTATGGCATTGAATTTTTCAATCTGACTACGTTTCCACAACTTTTCTCTTTGTTAATGTAGATAAACTTAGGAAGAAATTCGTCTTTCATTGTATGCCAGGAAAATAAGAATTAAATAAATAAATAAATAAATAAATAAATAAATAAATAAATAAATAAATAAATAAATAAATAAATAAATAAATAAATAAATAAATAAATAAATAAATAAATAAATAAATAAATAAATGAGTGAGTGAGTGAGTGAGTGAGTGAGTGAGTGAGTGAGTGAGTGAGTGAGTGAGTGAGTGAGTGAGTGAGTGAGTGAGTGAGTGAGTGAGTGAGTGAGTGAGTGAGTGAGTGAGTGAGTGAGTGAGTGAGTGAGTGAGTGAGTGAGTGAGTGAGTGAGTGAGTGAGCGAGTGAGCGAGCGAGCGAACGAACGAACGAACGAACGAACGAACGAACGAACGAACGAACGAACGAACGAACGAACGAACGAACGAACGAACGAACGAACGAACGAACGAACGAACGAACGAACGAACGAACGAACGAACGAACGAACGAACGAACGAACGAACGAACGAACGAACGAACGAACGAACGAACGAACGAACGAACGAACGAACGAACGAACGAACGAACGAACGAACGAACGAACGAACGAAACATAAAAACATAACATAACATAACATAACATAACATAACATAAAAAAATCGGCAATGATTTCCTTTGAGAGAAATAAAGCTTTTGAAAATGTTAAACAAATAAAGTTGATGTCTTGGAAGCTGTTGATAAAGTGTACTTCTGATAAATTATAGAAATTTACAATTTTATGTACATAGTAAGAATTTGTATTCTTTTCTGCGGTTTGTTGATTGTGTAAGTCATCTAGATTGAAGAGAACTTCAAAGGCTATTCTCATAAATTTGAACAAATATATTTCATAAGAATTCTGAAGTATGCATTATTTTAATCAATATCATTGAGCCATATTTCCGAAAATCCAAATCTTTTAAAACTTTTCCTGGTAAAGGTATGAGGATTTCCTTCTTTCCGAAATATGCTGAACTGAAATATGAAGTTTGTTTTCTAACCGTTCATTTGTTTTGAAGCTACGCTGTTCTTTGACACACATAAACAGGGACTTTTCCTTGAAGCAATGGCTTCAAAACCTCTACTAAGTTGAAGTCTCGGTGTAGATTTCTGTTTGAAACCAACAATTCTTGTACTTATTATAAATAAGTGAAAGAAATCGGTGCAGAAGCTGAAACGCTGATAACCGTATATACTTGAACGCGCATTTGTGTCGCTGTTAAAAGCTGCTTCAATATGACGTATTATTTCCCAGGAACACTTAAGGCTTCCCGAAGCCCCTGTCGGGCGCCGCCTTAAGACGAAAGGGAACTTCCTCTACAAGTCACATGAGCGGCTTAATAATCTCGGCTTCATTTATTTTTTGCAGTCCCTCTTGTTAAAGACGTTTGTTCGGTTGACAGGTCCTCCAAAAGCAATCTTAAGGGCTTCGTTTTTCGGTTAAGTGCTCCTCCGTGACGCACATGTAACACGTTTAGGCGAAAAGTTGGCCGACCTGCTAGCAAGTCTGAAGTGGATAACTTCACTTTCCAACTGGGTGAGCAGCGTTTGGAAATAGTGTGTACTGTGAGAGAATTAACTTCGTTTGCACATTTTAAGCATCAGGAAGTTCATAGAATTTCGCTGTGTTTCCTAACGCCTTTACTTTGTAGCCAATGCCAGGGATTTATTTGGGATACACGGTTTGTATCAAATGTAGTATACTTTTTAATTTTGTTATATTTTCGAATGTTTTGTTTCGTCGTATCCTTTGTCCACAATAGTGATTTATTTCAACAAGATTTAAACACCTTCAGTGTTCGTAGTCTTAGGTAAAATTTATAAAAGTTGCAATTGTTTTCGACGTTTTCAATTTTTTTGATATTGCTTCACATCAATTAAAATGTGCTTTATATTTCATACATATATGTTTAATATTCTAAGACTATTTTAATTTTATTGTGCTAATTAAACAGTTCTTGCATTCGAGGTGTAATCCTGCTTTTTCAAAATGTTGCTACAAATTTAAAACTGTTGTTCTTAAATTTTTGGCACCTCTTTTTGAGGGAAAAAAACGGTTAAATGTGTAAAAAACAGTTTTGTAAAGATGGTTTCTCAGTTGCTGAATTAATTCTCATACCTTAAACAATTTAAAAGCTTAGCTAAAATCATTTAACAAGCTTTTAATTTCATTCTCTTAAGAGTTTATGCTTAAAACCCCAAATTGGGTAAAAGGCCGAAGAAGGTTATATGCGCTTGGGTATTCAAATGTCATATATTCAGATTTTGAAGTCTCTTAGAGTAAAGATCATGGCACACAATTTAAGCTGAAGGATCAATATACCTTTGTTTTAAATTGTTTAGCACATTTTAGTTTTGAGTATCGTTCACATAATAGTTCTTCGATTCCGCTGATTGTCACATTTCTTCAGACGAAAGTAAATCGAGTTTATTATGCACTGGTGTTTGTTTTGCTCAGTGTTGTACTATCTGTTATTCAGTTGAAAGCACAGTATGCCGTTAGTTACAGTAGGCTTATTTTAAATAATTGTTAAGCTTGTATCACTGTTACCTCCAAACTAAGAAGGTTAACTTGTATTAACTATATATAGTTACATAAAGTTAACTAACAGTGAATGCATATTATTTTGCATGCAGATGTTTGCTATTATTATTTAACATGTGAATTACGGAAAGCACAGCTATTGTATTTATAATATGCATTCAACATAATCTTTCAAATTGAGATTATTATATTTCAGGTTATGTGGAAGCTAATTTAACTGAAAAAGTATGTGGGGAAATTGTTAAAAATTTGGTTGTCTTTCCAGACGTTTTTGTGGCACATCGTGAGTGTACCATTATCATTGGCTTTCTATTACAGGCGATAGATGGCAACAAAAGCTCTGTCTCTGTTTATTCAACGTTAACCACGTATTTTCAATGGTATTCTCACTTTAATTGTAGTAGAAACTGCCGTTACCGCGTTTCGAACTAGCGTTAGAGAATGGTGTGGGTATTTTCCTAACGAACTTGCTAAGCGAAATTCTACTTCCGGTAATATCACCGGCGCCATTCTTTGTTTGTATGGCGATGTAGACAAAGCGGGAAAACTTACTCCGCTGGGGAATGTGATTGGAGGGAATATTCCCGCTGTCTACGAACTTCTATGCAAAGTTTTGTTTTTCCGTTTCCGAAGTCCGAGTCGCTTATGCGTGTACTTTGCATTGGATTTAAAGACTTTAAAAATGGTCTGTGAACTATATTTTTAATCCGCAGGGAGATACAAGGCAAAACAGCCAATGATGTTGCACCCGTACTCGTGCTTTTGTTCACATCGCCATATAAACTAAGGACAGTCCCGGTATACGTAACGTAACTTATTACCAGGGCTAGGAAGTTCGTGCCGCTCGCCGTTCCCTATGAAGGTCGCAACGGATCCTCTCCCGGCATTCTAACAAGTCATAGATAACAAACGCACAGCGGAGAGGCATTGAGACCGATTGTACAGAGAAAAAAATGACTTACGAAACATCAGTAAATGCACATCTACTTAGATCATTATGTACCACATACAAATTCTTATATAGTACACAAGGGTTTGTCTCTGGTTAATCTCATTATTCAAATAGGTACATTGTGGCAATACCCAAGCAATTATAACGTGAATTGTAACATTTCCTGATTCAATGTAAAATAATATCCAAATGATAAAATTAATGTCTTATATATCTGAAGACTCTTACTAGACAAAATGACGAACAAGGAATTATACTACATATTTATTCATCTGCAGCCGTATCACTGAAAACAATAATGAATCTCTGAAGCCTTTCAAATGAAAAACTCATTCTATATCCCGTAAAACAAGATTTTGTTGATTGATTATCTGTTGCAAATTCATTAATGATTTCAGCTAATTTAGTTTCTCGATCTTAACTTCTCCTTCTTCCATGTTTGCTGAAGTATCCCACTGAAATGTAAATAATGAAGTAAATAAAGACATGAATAAGTACACTTCTAGAAAACACACAGTGATTGTACAGAAAATGTAGTTGCTCATCTTTGAAGCACAACAAAGATGTTATTCGAATGTCTTCCTTCCTACCAGTGTGCTCTGTGTCATGCAGTTACACCTGTTTTGCAGTAATGAGTTGCATTCTACGATGAACCTTGCCCTTGCTAGTAGCGCTGCGTTGTATAGGCATGCCTGGCCGCTCTTACACTGATCAAGGAAATCGGTACCAACTTCCAACTTATTACTTAACCCCTTGGGCATATCACGTCTATTGTTAAACAGAAAAAGAACAAATGAAGTAACAGAAAATTGTTAAAAAGTCGAATATATAAAATACGTTACCACGACTTAGTGGTGTACTTGACTAACAGATTTAAATTTTTTCTATAAGGTTTCTTGTATCATGGTTGTGATATTTTATCTAATATGCAGTTTACGAGAATTTCCAGTATGGAAAAGATAATAAATACGTAAATTGTTCAGACAATAGCTTTAATTTTGTTTTACGTTTACACTGCGAACCCAGAGTAAGCAGAGAACTGGATACAAAGATTTCACCGAAAGTATATATTTTAAGATACCTTCATTCCTTAAAAGGAAGTTTACAAAAACATTGTATGAGTTCAGAAACGAAAAAGTGGGTTGAATAACAAACCTAGCATTTTAAGTTCAACGATGAAGTTTCAAGAACATTATCTCCTCCACCGCAAATTATCCTTTATATTTTGATTTTCCAAAAACGACTTAAGATTTTAGACTTTATGGAAAAAAATATCTTGAATTTTCTGTAAATAGTTCCTAAAGTCCTCTTCGTAATAGGTTGGCATCCTATTACACAAAGTTGAAATCTCGTTAAAACATAAATTTTTATCAAATTCATTTTCTATGCAGGTAACGATTTCGAAGAGTTTGTTTCGTTATTGGTGTGAAAGTTACAATAGCAATGCACTTCTCAGCTCCAAGTGATAACTATTTTCTCTAATACTACTGTTATGAGCAGTGGATCTTTTATATTCCACCCAAAAAGTTTATAAAAAAACTTTTGGGCTTCACTATTAAAAATGTTTTCTGTAAAGAAGTTTGTACGACTGCATGTGCACGCATCTCTATCTTAAAACATCATGATTCATAAATGAGAAGCCAGCTAATTACTTAGTAATTGAGATAGCTTATTCCAAAGTTATGGTAGAAAAATAAAATATCCCTCTACAGTCTGATTTTTAAAAGAAGATACGTAAAGGTCATCTGTTTCTTCACGTGGGTAGTGAAATGTTGCCCACCAGATTCCCTTTCTTTATCCTCTCAGCACTCGAAACATAAACAAGGATTCGAGTTATCTCACCTCAACCAAAATATGCACAGTTAATATGCATTAGCCTACTTTAAACACAGAAATAAGTTGTTCACTCATTCACTGGTTTGTAGAGTCTTCACATGTATGAGTTCTTTTAAACAATTGTTTGCACTATGTAACTAATATTGCATATTTACCGTTATTGTTGCTATGCAACGTAAGTTGACATTCCCGCACAGTGCGGTTAGTATTTCTCCATTAAAACACACATACGTGATGCACATTCTAAAATTTAATATTTATTTTCAATTATATTTATTAATATTTCAGCTAATATCTTAACTACTAAAATACAGATTCATATTAATAAAAGTAGTGCAAAAATAATGTCTGACGCACTTTTATTAAGCACACAATGAAATCTCGAGAATTGAAAAAGAAACTTGGTTCAAGAGAATCGTTTTTTTTTTTCAAACCTTTCCTGATTCCGTATACATCAGTATCGCAATATACTATTACTAACGACTTTTTTAATTGACATGTTCGTATCAACGCCGCCGATATGCCGGAATTTTGACCCAAAGGAATTCTTTTATATGGGACTGTCGCTTTTGGATAAAAGGAACAAGCTGTTCATTGATAAGGAGCAAACTCTCGTCCTCCTGTTGGAAGAATTCTCTAAGAGAACAGACAAATTCTCTAGCTTGGCTATACAATGTAACAACCCGACCGTAAGCTGATCTTTGCCTTGTGCCATGATTCCTCGGTCTACTTCTAATACTACCGCCAGTACGTCTTGCTTCCGTAAAAACGTATTTTAATTTTGTTTTAACAAAGTAGGCTAACAATACACAGCGCAACTGAATACTCAGGCAAACTCTGTTTCCCACAAACATCTAGTGATAACTGACAGGAGGAGTATGTGATACACCAGTGTAACCAATCTGGCAACCTTTGTTTAAATTACCATAGCAACGACCTTCCCTTCTTACCCTTTGCGGCCCTTGCCTGAGGACCTTCACGTAACTTCTTTTAACAATCAGACTATTTCAAAAAACGTCTTATATGAAAAAGCTTTCGAAAACTTGATTTTCCCATAAACAGCTCTAATTATTTTCATTTAACATACGTTTAGGATATTTACGAGAGAAATAAAATGACCGTTTAATGTTCTGGAAAAAAGCCGCTGAATTCCTCTTCACTCTGAATAACTTGAGGAAATCTGATAAAGCATAAGCGACAGAGGAAGTGTTCCTGCATAGAAATGTAGATTTTGTTGAAGTACAGAATTTATGTGAAATTCTTTTATTGCTTGAATTTCCAATACATCTTTCCTCAGTCGGAAAGTGGATATTTTTCTTATTTCCCTCCTGTTGATACAAGGAGAAGGAAATATGCAGCCATCATCTAGCGACCAGCTCTTAAAAGTGACTATCGCTTGCTGCATTATCATAATTCCACTATATTTAAATGTAAATAAGTGAATAAACATTTTTATAGAAATGTATCTTGAATTAGGCAGAAAAGTCAGTGCAAGAGTAAAGGAGAAAGTCATGGGAATGCTGCACATTCAATATTTTCGTTTTCTCTATTTTTTTTCTTTCCTTATTCTGACAAACTGAAGTAATTACTTCCAGCCCCTCACATGACACCTCCAAAAACATCTGACGGACGCCTTAGCTTAGCCTAAGATACAGCAGTATGTTTGCTTAACAATAGCATGTAAAACCTCCTAAAATAATAGATGAATGTGATACGCTTACCCCCTAAAATATTTGTACCATATTTTTGATGTGTTTCTTAGTAATTAACGACAATTTCCAGTGGATAGAAGGTGACACATGAGAGTTATAGTCAATAAGTTTCAGGTGTAATTTAACTCCTTTATCACTTATATTGATTTGCTTATAATATCAACATTTACTTGCATAGACTTTCATATATCTCAAACGTTTCTACGAATGATGTTGTCAGTTTAGTAATGCACTCCAATGGAGGAGATTCTCTGCCTCGGCAAGATTGATTGCTAAGATAAATAAAACGTTGCAAGACTAAAACGAGGAGGGCAATTGCAGCGGGGAAGGGTTACTTCCGTTGGGGCGTGCAGAAGAGCAACACATTGATCGCGCTCCTCACTTCCGCTGCCGGAAGCTTATCAGGATGTGACGTCACAACTACGTGTTAATGGCGCCACCAAACATCCATCTTCCCGCTACCTCTGTAACCATGTTAAATGTTTCGGCAAATGATGCTCCTTTCACGCATCATTTCATGCACAAGAAGTGCATTCATTTCTCTTGAAACTAACAGCTACATTTGTCCACGTCTCAACTCGAATGTAGACTCGAGGTAAATATAGCATTTGGAACACAACAAAGCCTTAAAACAAAAAACAGAATAGTAAAAATTAAGCCCTTAGTTTCGATTCGACTCAAAGATACATTCCTTAAACACAGACACCAGTTTTTTTTTTCAAATTTGACTGTTATCTCTAACCTTTCTTTACAGGTGCTGGACTATTAATATTAAATTAATAATATAGTCCTAAAACAAAATCATAAATATGCAAACATTCTAATTTCCAAGTTATCTTTCAAGAAATTAAACTGTAACATCTGCGACATCAATCTTGCAGGTAACCAGGGTAAGGTTCCTTGGTTACGTTTAGAATAGCTCTTTTTTCAGACTACATATTATTAAACTTTTATATTATGTGTTTCAAATAGGAATAGTTCTCGCCTGTAGCGAATCAGACACCGTTGCCACCTTGTTATCCCCACTCTTCGCATATGTCCTCTCTCTCTCTCTCTCTCTCTCTCTCTCTCTCTCTCTCTCTCTCTCTCTCTCTCTCTCTCTCTCTCTCTCTCTCTCTCGCAACTTGCAACTGTTCGCGGCGCTAGGCGTAAGGAAACGCAAACTGAATTTTCCAAATTTTTATAATAATGCGATCGTAATTGCAATATTGTGACTTTATGGGTTCTTGAAATTAAAAGTCCAATTGCACAAACTCAAAATGTTCTTTATTTCCACCGACTTACAGTTGAACACTTGCCAATTACACAGAATTACGTAATGCACACAATTACGATTCACCAGTTCGTCCGTTAGTTCCACTGCACGTTCACAGCTACGTACACTCTTCCGATGAACGTACACAGTCTTCTCGTCCGTACACTAGCACGGTGCTCCTACGCGGCTCACCAAGAACTCACTCAATTCACTCACTTGCAGCCCTTTTTATAGGAATATCGCCGTTTTCTCGAAGCCTCTCGTTTCAGTGAATCACCGCGAAGGTTCCAGACGGCAGAGGAAGGGGGAAGAGGCGGCCAGCGACAAGTGACACTTCCCTAATCATCCCCTCAGTTAGTGACTTAGATAAATGAGTAGGTGTGGCCCGGATGCCTCTGGTCCCTTCTCAGCTGTCGTTGGTCGGGCTTTCCGATAATTGGGTGACAATATGGATGTTCGTATAGTACGCAAATGGTTTAAATATTAAGTTTAAAGTTAATTATAGTTTATGAATTACTTATTTTTCTAATCCAACGAAAATACAAGCGGTGCATCCGTATAGCTGTGAATGTTACTTACGTTAAGGGATAATTCGTCAGTCATTGTCTTCAACGTCTGAGTACTGCAAATTTATGATGATAGGTTCCAATCGATAGAGAAAAATGTGACAAATACGGAAGAATTAGTCTGCTGTGGTCAGTCTATAAACTAAGTGCTAAAACAGTTGCAAGAAGTACAATAGCGGAAGCACGGCTTCATGAGGCCCAAAATGGATTTAGAAAAGGAAGATCATGGACTTCCTGTCCAGTGCCCTTAAGATTAACTGGTAGTCTTCGGCGTTACTCGCCTGGAAGATATTTCGGCTCTTCCTCCTGGTGACCTTGCATGACACCAAAAAGGTTCGCATGACCTCCTTTAGGAAGCCTGCCAAGCCCCGGAAGTCATCCACGATCACAGGAGGAATGTGCCTCCTGGGTGGCCCAAAACGACTGGACGTGTCATTTGTCTCCAGGTGAGGGGCTTTTCTCTCCCTTTTACGGTTGGTCACGGTGCGAAACTCAGCCTCATCGACATCTGTAGAGATGTGCGATGAGCTGTGTTCCCCAACGGAGACATCCATCCTGGAGGATGAATTTCCTGGAACCACAATTCCGTCGCTGTAATACTCCTCGTCAGAGGAGGAGTTGTCTGAGGGCTCGCCCTCTGAAATTTTGGTTGTTCGCGGGAAGGGCCCTTGCTAGATAGCTGTTTGGCGACAGCTAACCTTTCGGCCTTGCCATTTACGCCCTTTCCAGGCTTTCGGCGCGGCCGTTTGTTTCCTCCAGTCAGTGTTGGAAGCCTGACAGCAGGATGGGTGATTCCAGTGCTAGTACTGGGGATTGCTTCCATTTCTGGAAGACTGGTTGGTGTGGACGGGTTTGAGTTGTCACCTGTTTCGGGCATTTTGTCCTGCACCGCAGTGCACTGCACAGCTAACCTTGGCTATATGCTTACCAGTCAGCACAGGTTTGCTAAAAATCATAGTGTAACTAACTGAAAAGCAGAAAGAATTTACTGTTGACACATTTATGCTTTTTGTTGACTAAGTTAAAGCCTTCGATTCGGTTTTAAGGGATAAACTTTGGATAGCAATGGAAAATTATGGAATACCAGCACATTTATTTGAGCATCACTTTACCCAATTCATTCACCGTCCGATATGACTCAACGTTGGAGGACGTAAATTACAAAAAAGCACATTTAATAGGGATTGTACAAGGTGTGTGTAAAAACACTACAATAGCAATAATAAAGAATGGAAGGAAAACAGAAGCAGTGAACGTAAACAAAGGAGTGTGACAAGGATGCCCTCTACCACCTATACTCTTTAATATCTATATTGATAATATGGTACAAGAATGGCAGCAAAGTATAAAACAAAAAGTACTCAATGGAAACATAATTTTAAATACAGTATTATTTGATGATGATCAAGTGATAATATACCACTCAGAAGATGACATGCAAAGAGCAGTATATAATTTAAAACAACATAGAGGAAACATATAACCTTTCAATCTCAGATCACAAAACTAAAGTAATGGCTTTTAGAGGAAAGAGCAGCATAAGAGCAAAAATACTTATAAACAATAAAATAACAGAACAGGTTAATAGTTTTAACCTTTTAGGCTATACAGTAGCAGTAGCAAATATCAAGGATATGGAAGTGAAATTAAGCAGATTAAATCAAATGTGTGGGACTATAATTAGAACGCTGAACAGGGAAACACGAAAGGAAACAGATGAAATTTTATAAGATAATGGCAGTTCGAAATATGGACACCGGCAAAGAACCAACGGAAACAGCTAGAATCGGCAGAGATGAGATTTTTGAGAAGCGTGGCAGGTTATAAAAGAATAGACCACGTAAGAAATGAAAAAATAAGAGAAGAGCTTGGGATTTTTAATTTAAACAATAAAATAATAAAGAACAAAAATAAATGGAGAAATCATATTTTAAGAATGGACGCGAAACGACTTCCAAGAACAGTTTTAGATTATATGCCGAAGGGAAAGAGAGATGGGGTCGCCCAGCTCTAATCTGGAAGGATCAGTAGGCTCTTGAAGAGAACGCAACGGGTCACAGAGCCCAATCTTTGAAGATGATGATGATCCAAAATTTCTTTGCGTGCTATTTCTTTGCAAAAGTCGTCTTCATGTAGTTTATCTCATGTATCACGCAGTTTTCCCTGTCTTGTTGTGTTCCTTGTCAATTTCTTTGTGAATATGTCGTTCAACGTCAGTCAGTTTAATAATCCTGTATTATTTCTGTTTGCAACATCATTTGAGCCCAAATTTACTCTATTGGATTGTTATAGCATTAGTAAGGTGGGGGGAAGGTGGATCGGGTCTCATTGATCCAGCTGATACACTTTTTTATGAAAGAGTAACTGAATAATTCTGCTTTGAACTTTAGAGTAAACAGAGATTACGAACCATTCATAAACAAAGCTACAATGTGACCAGACACGTTCTACCAGACTAGCAAGAAGTGTATTGTTTCCTCTCATGGAATTTAACAAATACCTTGGCTTATTCCAACTACCCATTTCTTTTACCACGTTATGTCAAATGTTTACGTTTCAGTTCTGAGTAATTTTAAATATACGTTCACGCATACATGCCAACCAATAATGATATTTATTACAGTGCTTACGTCGTAATACACTGTTATAATATAATAGTATCTATTTATTTGTATTAGGAAAACTATTTGAGCTAAGAATATGGGATTTTTACGGTTATGTTAGATACATTATCCTCACCTTCCACATGGATCAGTTTTGGTAAAATCTGATTTTTTCGCTTAGGTCGAATAGTATTTCGTACAGATTGATTAGTTTGGCGCCCGTCACACACCACATAGGTGAAATGCAATACAACAACACCGCAGGGCTCCGATTGGTTACTCACCTAGTAACGCTCAAGGACAAACACCTTCTCATTTGAAACACACAGTATTGGTTTGTTTCATAAATTCGTTCGATTCTTGTTACGCGTTTACGACAAAGAACGCCTGCACTGTATGCCCGCATCACAACTACGGCAACGAAGTTGCCTAATTATCTAGGGGTAATCTGTTTACATACGCAAGGTATCGAAAATAAACAAGGCAATGAACTTTTCAAAACAAACTTTATTTTGTGCAGTATGCACCATTATTATCAATAACATATGTCAATTTCTCAGGAAGCTTATCAATTCCATTTTTCCAAAATTTTGCAGTTTTCTGGTTGACAAACACTTCTACGGCGAGTCTGCAATCCTCCAAGGAAGTAAGGCGTTTGCCATTAATGAAGTTTTGCAGGAATCGGAATGAATGATAGTCGGA
This sequence comes from Mantis religiosa, assembly GCA_030765055.1. Taxonomy (NCBI): domain Eukaryota; kingdom Metazoa; phylum Arthropoda; class Insecta; order Mantodea; family Mantidae; genus Mantis; species Mantis religiosa. The sequence goes on along the minus strand of CM060953.1, from coordinate 30,674,063 downwards.
TGTGGCAATGTCTGGAGAATAAGGCGGGTGAGGTAACACATCCCAGTCGAAATCCTGTAATTTCTGACGAGTTACCATAGAAGTGTGTGGTTTGGCACTGTCTTGATGAAAGACGACTCCACCATTAAATGCTAATTCTGGCCTTTTTTTCTCCGAGGGCAACCTTCAGACGATCCAACTGAGAACAGTATTTCTCTGAATTGATGGTCTCCCCAGGAGGAAGAAATTCGTAATAAATAATTCCTTTCCAGTCCCACCAAATGCACAGCATAATCTTCTCAGGATGAAGCCCTGGTTTAGGAATTGAGAGTAGTGGTTCCCCTTTCTTACGCCATGACTTTCTCTTTCGGATGTTGTTGTACACAATCCACTTTTCGTTTCCTGTAACCAGCTGTTTCAGAAAAGGGGAAGTTTCTTTGCGTCTTATCAATGCGTCACAGATGGAAACCGGCTGAACTAAATTTTGTTCACTCAGTTCGTGCGGAACTCATACATCCCGAAGATTTATGTAACCAAGTTTCTTTAGGTGCCTGGCTACAGTTGCATGAGATAAGCTTAGCTCCTGACCTACCTCCCGAGTTGTTATTCTGGGGTTGTTCGTAATCATGTCCTTTATCCTTTCCTCATCCGTAACCACAGGTCGTCCAGAACGAGGTTTGTCTTTCACAGAGAAGTTCCCAGCTCGAAATCGAGTAAACCATTTTTGACATGCCCGATTCGTCACTGCATTCTCTCCGTAAACAGCACAAATTTTCCGTTGAGTTTGTGAGGCTGTTTGACCTTTATGGCAATAAAACAGCATTAAATGTCGAAAATGTTCCTTCTTGCCTTCCATATTAACATTTACAAGTTACAACTCCACATTGTTGCATCCACAAACTCCTACTGAAGTTTGGCTACGAATTCTTACATAAGTTGACCTATTTACCTTTGGCCGTGAGGTCGCTGTGGTGTGTGTTCATAGCATTCTTTTCAGTTATAGTATTTGTTAACAAACCCCACATTGTTAGGCAACTTCTTTGACGTAAAAGTAATGGGAGCATGCAGTGTTCTCAGGTGTTCTTAGTCGTAAACATGTAACAAGAATCGAACGAATTTATGAGACAACCCGATAGTTTCCATTAAATGCACCGTGATGATTTCTCGCCACTTAGTTTGGTGGTTCTGTCTTTTGGCGTGTCTATACCCCCAGTGTTTCTACACTCTCCAACTCTTTCTGTTTTCCCCTGGATCTTTAACTCTGTTGTCCTATCTAAGCTCTTCTTCTACACAACTGCTCATTTCCTTTGTTTGTTCAATGGCTTCTAGAAGAATTTCTCTTTATCTCACGACGTGTCCTAGCCAGTTGGCCTCTCTCCTCTGTTCCGCGTGCAAGATATGCCGGCTTTCGTCCATTATTTCTAAAACTTCTCCGTTCACTATCCCTTCTGTCAACTGAACCTCTTTCTCTTTTCCTCCAGCATCACATCTTTGCATTTCCATGTTTCAACTCCATTTAAAGCTACACTCCAGACATAGCGTTACAGAAGTTTCTTAGCTGGAAGTCAAGTTTTCCTATCAGTAGTAATAATGAATAGAAGATTCTTTAATCACAAGGGTCATAAATTAATAAGTATGGTGTCTAAATTCAAAACCAGGCGTGTCGAAAATGTCTTCTTTCCCCAAGTTAACAGAACACGCAACCTGCGTAAGCCAAACAGCAAATTTAAAAAGTAATTTCAGCTACTTGTTAGAGCGAAAGTAATAAAACAGTTCAAATGTGATCGCAAATTACGTTTAAATCATTCTTTAAGGTTATTATACGAGGTGCATTGAACTTAATAACTCCTATTTTTTCAGGACTGGGAGCAGATAGGAACTTCTGTTGTTTTCTTTAATTACGAGGGCTGTGCAACAAAGAATTATCACAATTTTTTTTTTTGGACAAAGCACCTTACTCATCCTCATATTTTGATGATCCTCTCTCAAAATAGTCTCCACTGAATGCGATGCACTTGTCCCAGCGTTTCTGCCAGTCTTCAAAGACATGCTGGAAACCAGTTTTGAGATATCCTTCAAAATCGCCTCCGCAGCCTTCACCACTGCTTCTGATCTATAATGCCTCCCATGAAGGCGTTTCTTCAAGTTAGGGAATAGAAAAAAGTCACTTTCGGCTAAATCTGGACTATAGGGAGGGTGAGGGATGCACTCGACGTTGATTGTTGCAAGATATTCAGCAACAACATTGTCAATATGCGGCTGCACATTATCGTGGTGCAGCATCCAACTTGCTTCATGGAAATGTGGTATTTTGCACCTGATATGGACTTGCAATGTTTTCAGGACATCCTTGTAGTATTGTCCAGTAACTGATGTGTGTGCAGGTACAACATGCTGATAAACCATTCCATGAATATCAAATAATAAGATGACCATAACTTTCCCAGAAGAAGCAACCACTTTTTGCTTATTTGGGGATTGGTGATGAAGGGGATTGCTACATTGAGCTTTGCTGTTTGCTCTGAGGATCAAAATAATGTAGCCAAGTTTCATCAGCAGTGATTACGTTTGAAATAAACTCCGGATCTTCCTCTAACATCAACTTTAACTTCATGCAGACCTCCATGCGAATGTCCTTTTGTTCGGGGATCTTCAGTCTTGTAACCCATCGCGCACAAACTCGTCTCATGTGTAATGTTTCTGTCAGCATCCAGTGGGTGGCACCCAATGAATTATCTTACGGTAATTCGTCGATCCTCTCTCACAATGCAGCAGTGGTGATGTTTTCCTAAGTAGGAGCAGTAACTGGAGCACTGGGTCCACCTTTCTTTGAAATGTATCTATCGCCTCTTTAAACATTTTAAACCACCTTCGAGCTGTGCTGTAGGGAAGAACAGACTCTCCATAGACCTCCTGTAACACTCTATAAGTTTGAACTGAAGATTTGTTGAGACGACAGCAGAATTGTTCCTCGCATGTTACTTCCATTGCAGCGGTAGGCGATACTGAACATGTCTGAACTTGCCTGATTCTCACAGGCAAAAACCAGGAGTACCAACAACGAAACTATTACGGCGTGTTTGTTTCACATTAAGCTAACAGAATATAATAAGATTAATTAGAACCAACTGAAAAATTCAATGCCATGGCCGGGATTTGAACCACGGATCTACTGGTTTCCGTCCAGTCGCTCTGACCCTTGAGCTACATGGTCAACGTGCCTTCCTGACATTAAATTCTCCAATTGACTCATTATATTTCCCGGTGGACCACTTAAAGTTGTCATATTTGAGACAACTACTTGTGGCGACTTACTATTGTAAGTACTTAATTACCAGGATTTTTATCGTAGATTATTTTTAATGTAAATTTATATTGAGGAATTAATCCTTAAAGAATTAATCCTTTTAAATACATTACTCCGGTATATGGGTGATTTTTTATTAATATTACTCCAATAATATTTAGATACATTGCTCCATATACCGGAGTAATGTATCTAAAAGGATTAACTCTTTAAGGATTAATTCCTCAATATAAATTTACATTAAAGAATATAATAAGATTGGATTTTAGTGCGAACAATTATGACCGTAAAAAAATTATGATCATTCTTTATTGAACAGTCCTCGTACACATGTACTCCTTGTGAATTCGTGACAGATATGGCAGCACTGTACAGTGCATAGAACTCTAGCGGTAGCGACAAGAGTTAGTTTTTGATATTTAAGTTGGCGACCTTTTCATTGCAAGAACAATGTGTAATCATTAGTTTTCTACTTTTGTTGTGTGACATCTATTGAAATTCATCGACAGTTGAGCGAGGCATGTGGTGACGGTACCACGGATGTGTCTAATGTGCGTTCCTGAATGCAAAAGTTCAATGAAAAATGAATCTGGCCACATTCTGGACAGCAGTGGTGTATCCTTACTCATTGTATTCCAAAGGACACTACGGTGACTGCTGCATCCAACCAAAATGTTTTGAGGAATAAACTCCTCGCAGTATTGCGTGAAAAACGGGTAGAAAGGTTGGGCGTATGCTCTTTCATCTAGATAATGCACTAGCACACCG